>SNQJ01S0200900.1:163-16922 GCA_010110895.2 Picea sitchensis | reverse complement strand
CAGGTGTTTCTGCGACTGCAACCATATAAGCAAACTTCCCTCAAGGCCGAGCAGTGTTAGAAGCTAGCACCCAAATTTTATGGCCCTTACACAGTTCTCAAGCGTGTGGGACAAGTCGCATATCAGTTAGCTCTACCCAATCAGTCGAAGCTACATCCGTTTTTTCATGTTTCATGCTTGAAGAAGGTGATTGGAACCAGGTGCCAAATTCAAACCAACCTTCCAGAGTTAGCTGAAGAAGGATCCATTTGGCTACAACCAAATGCATTTTTGGACTAGCAGGAGCGTCACCTGCATCAGAGAACCATCAAGGAAGTGCTAGTACAGTGGAAAGATATGACTCTAGCAGATTCCACTTGGGAACCAGCTACAATTCTGCAACAGTTTCCACATCTCAAGCCTTGAGGACAAGGCTGTTTTTAAGGGGGCGGACATGTTAAGGTCCTAACCCGCACATAGGTAGATCAATGTATTCGGATGTAATAAACGTCAATATTAATAAGACCTTTCAATAAAATAGAATAAGGCGGATGTAAGAAGACCTAATAGAAGCTTCCGCTTCTAGAAGGATCTTCCTCTAGATGCTTCTCTTAATAGACATATTTAGTATAAATAAGAGTCGAGGGTATGAAAACCCTATCTTGGAGATTATTTTAACAAAGCGCTGCTCGACTGGAGGTTGCCCCCTCGAAGAGGCCTGTGAACATTGCTTTCTGAATCAAAGTGCTTTTCTATTGCTATTTCACATATCATTTCTGTGTATTGTGAAGATTATGCTGGATATTTTACTGTTATTCTGCCATTACTAGCATTTTATTTTTGTTCTGCATATTTTTTATATCTGGTATCTTGCAAAGCTTTAGTAGATTATATTCATGCAACTTTTGGAGCAAGTGTATGTGTGTGTTGGAACAAAGGACCACTAAAAGGGAACTTACGACATTAAGGCGATTCAATTTTATATTCTACTTTTCATTAATATAATACGGTGACACGCCTCTTTCCCATAAAATGACTAGTGTTTTATTACATGAATCCTTGATCACATGTTTAGGTTGTCATTGAATTCTACTATTGTTTCTTTCACATTGGTTGGTTTGTGTTGTCACAGATTTGATTCTACAAGAGCACTGGAGTGAAGTAGGGACAAAAAGATACAAGGAAGTGATTCATAAGGTATGTTATATATTCCTCTTCATATAGTAAAATCAATGATTGAAACTTAGGGAAAGTGTCTTGTTCCGTCTCATTTTGTTCTAGATCCAGGTGGATCTAGGGGGATCAGTTCATGTCCGCATCTACTGATTTACCCAATAACAAAATTGGTGACCATACTGGGGAAGACAACTTGATTGTGGTTTTTTGTTGGCCTTTTGCTTTTGACCTATTCGTTTTACTTGATATCAATCTCTGAGTCTCTGGGAGACCCATTCACTCTCCCTGGGTTTAAAATTACACCTAGATGTTTTGCATTTTTCCCCTAATTTCTTGATTTTTCGAACGCGTCCGCACTACACCTTATAGATATCCTGCAGAAACCATTCATTTCTGCACCCTGGTGGTTTGTTTCGGTGTGGAATTTCCGCATCCTGCATGTTTTTGGCTCACATAAATCATCCATTTCCACACTGTGTTATACTGCCCACCTACGACGACGTTTGAATTTTTTTTTGGGTTTGGGTTTTGGCCTCTACTACTGTCCATTTTTGCTTTACACAACTAGACAAGGATTTTTAATGCCAATTCTTGAATTCTTCTGATTGTTTTAGCCTGATATTGATTGGTTTCGGAGATCGAATACCTCTCTTTTGATATTTTTTCAATCTTCGTTTTTTATTTTTATCGACAAGGATATAATCTCTAGACTTGCGTCCGAGTTCTTTCGCGATTAAAGATCTTGGTTTGGATTTGGATTTGTAGGTTGGTTACATATTCTGGATTGCTTAATGATCAGAAAAACATTTCTTATTCATATTTGAAGAGACATTTTCTTGCAATTTTTTATTTTTATCTCCATTGAAAGATCGATTTGGGTGTTTGTTGAGTGCTTTATTTTCATTAATTGCTTATCCTTTCTTAGTTACATATCTGTTTTGGTTTCTCGAAAGGAAAAAAAGGAAGTCTTTTTAGTCTTTTAAGAAATCATTTATACATAAAATAATGGCATTTGAAACATTGAATAAGAACGAATAGTGAAATTACATTTTTGATGATTGTTTGGTACTGCATTCAAAGAAAGGAATTGTACATCGTAGTTTGCATTGTTCCAGAAAAATACTTTCTCCCTATTGTATATAGAATTTATCAAATGAAAGTTTGCATCATTCATTGCTATTTACGCATTATTGGGTCAAAGTCTTACACCACAACAACCTTTAATAATATTGCGAAACTCTAAAATTTAACTAGTAACTTTTTCTAGGGCTCTTTTACACCAACATTAGCTATTCTAGAGCTTTGGAATAGGCAGTGAGACACACTCTCCAAAGCACAAAACACACAATAGTATCTTGTGATAGGGAGTGTTCAAATCCATTTGCAACATTTTTTCCTGGGAAGCCCTTCTCACACAAGGGTCAAACCTGAGGTCGCATTGATATTGGTAGAGTTACTCACCCTGCTTTGTTGGTCTCAGTGTAGATATCACACATATTATGGGGGTCTCTTGAAGGTATACCCACAACGATAAGTGGAAGCATCTCAAGTTGATTTCAGGCTCGATACCCTGTCCTTGCATGTGGATCGGACTGTCGACTATTTCCCCAGGCATCACTGTTGTTTGTGGTAACTTTAGCATCCCATATTCTTAGAGTCTTACACAAGGTGACTGTGGAGGGGAAATTCTCCACAGTACCTGGAATCGACGTTGGCCAGACTCACTCACGATCCTTGGAGGGTATACCCATGATTATGTGTGGGAGCTTGCACCAGGGTGTAAGTCTGTTAAGCAAGTCGTCAACATAAATTTTCCACCCTAACCCAACCCCTTCTTGCCTCTACTTCACGACATTGGATTTCATCACCAACTAGTGACTTCGGAATAGGAAGGTTTTGTTTGTTTGGTTTTGATTCCTAGATTCTACTAGTGAGTATTGTTTGTTAACATATTTGGTCATTGATTTTTTTCGTAGAATTTTCGGTTTAGCCAACATCGACCCTCCACATCGTTCACGTAGGATGCAAGGACTACCTCCGAAAGATCCGGAAGTTTCTCAAACCTTGCCTCCTAACCTACCTAAGGATTCGCCTCAACATAGTGAGATCCAGGACCACGTACCTTCACAACCGGAAAGGACTGATTCTCTAGAGAGATTTTGAATTGTTTCTAGCCCTCTAGAGGATTTCCGCCTACCTCTTGGATATGAGAGACGCATTCTCCGACTCAATTCGTCCGGAGAAATTGTTATTGACACTTCTGGATTACCTCCTGAAATTGTTGCTAGCCTTAACGAAGATCCTTATTTGAACACTGACATAGCTCAGACTCTGACTTCTAGAAGGAACCCTCCTACCTCAGAGACAGGAGTTGAAATACCTACCACTTCTGAACCACTCAAAGCATCTTACATGTTTACGATACGTTTGGATCACTTTAACAATACAACATGCTATTATTTTCCTGGGTCAGAAGCATTGTCAGCCAGTTCCAGTTCAACCATCCCTCTTCATCAGGCCCATTCCGCGATGGTCCCAAATACTACGATTATTCCCATGGGGAATACGGTGGCTAGCCAAACACCTATTGGCACACCACTTTTACCTAGTCAGATCCCATCACTTCCTCTTGGGTATAATGCGTTGAATGCTTCTATTGATGTTCCTACCCAAGTCCCATCCGAAACTCCTGGAGTCTTCACTCCTCTTGGGTACAATCCTATTCCCAATTTTATTCTGACACTTCCTCAGCCCCCTTCCGGAGGGTCTTATCCACCTCTCACTGACGGACCCGACCTTAATGGAATTACTCAGTCTTTCACACCTAATTATCAGATTCTTGTTGGTAGAGAATTTAATCCCGGGGGCCAATTTCAACCCCCACTTGGAGGTCAAACCCTAATGGGGACACAACCTCCAGTCGGAGGACAACCTCCACCCACCCCACCCTATGGATAGAACATCCCGACAAATTTATCCTAGTATTGGAACTTTCTTACCCAGGGAAATACTCAATCGACTGGGGGGAAACAACCTCAAGTAACCTCTTTCGTACCCCCCGGTATGGGCCAACCTTACCCCGGGACCTCCAATTCCATTTGGGGTTCGAACGTTCCGTCTACTATCCCTTTCCAAGGGAACATACCCAATCAGTACAACCCCATGGGCTATTTTCCACCACACCAACAACCGAATCTTCCTGGATATTCACATTATATGAAAATTTCTTACGGTCCTACTGGTATACCGATGGGACTTCCTCCCCATAGTCACTAGTACCCTCATGTGAATAGACATTTACCCTTTTTGGCCACTTTGGACCTCCCTAATCTGTGTCGAATTTTGAATGACCCTATCCGTCACTCTCCTCATTGGCATGTCATACCAGCCAAACTATCATCCTACATTCCTAAGTTCGATGGTAAACCTAGAGAGGACCCGAACAATCATGTCATGGATTTCCACCTTTGGTGTTCGTCCAACTCTTTGATGGATGACTCCATTCGGCTACATCTTTTTCAATGAACTTTCACGGGTTCAGCCGCGAAGTGGTATATAGAGTTACCGCAAGGCTTCTTCACTGATTTCAATACCCTACCCATGACTTTCCTCACTCACTACCAGTTGCCAATATGTTATGAAATGAGAACTGAGATTTTGAGTTCTTTCAAGAAAATTAAAGCCACTCATATCTCTGATCACATTCATGAGTGGAAACGAAGATGATATCTAATCAAACTCGATCTTCCCGATCAATTATTGGTAGAATGGTTCATGAAATACTTCATGAATGACATATCTAAATAAATTTCTATGGGCAGAGTTGTCATCGAAGAACAGGTGATCAGTCATGCCCAATATCTTGATCTCGTTTATTCACAAACAGGTACTCTTTACGATCTTCTCCTTGACGCATCTCGTCCTTCTACCACAACCACCTCAACAACCCCAGTAGCTTCTCATGCTGCCGATGGTGTGATAGGTACTTTCCATGCCCAACCGTAATCTGCGCAGGCCTCTCACACCATGCCCAAATACCATGCTTCTAATGTTCAAACTGATCCAATTCCCACCCCTCCCACCGATAAAACTTCAGAGGTGAACGTCATTCAATCGACTCCTACCAGTAAGAATAAATCCAAAAAAGGGAAGGGTAGGAATAAGGAGGATAAAAATAACAATCCACAACCCGACAAGACCAAGTCACAACCTACTGATGATAAGGATAAACACAAACCTTGCTATCCTTTCCTTATCTATGGTGATGATCACTACACGAAGGAATGTCCGAGACGCACTGAGGTCACGAAGTTACTCCAAGGGACACCAAAAAATCCTACACTCACTGTCTTGTCTCAACCCTTTCCTTCTCAACAATAAGATCAATTGTTCATCCATGATCAAACTTCTTCCTCCACTACTAACAATGATTCAAAGAAGAATGACATCACACTTACCACTCGTGCCAAATATTACTCTTCCTCCAAGGAGAAAGTTGACAATATGCCACCTCCATTGGTTCAACAATATCCCTCGACTCCAGATTCCAACAATCCTCTTCATCTCGAATGATCGAGCTCTAATAGATTCCTTCTCCCTCCTCCTAAGGGTGTGGTTCGGAAGTCTCCCTTCAATCCCCATGCACGTGCTGCCCAGAAATACAACATCGTAGAAGATCTAGCATAAGAACCATCTACGATGTCAGCCCTCGAAGTCCTTTAGAGTTGTCCCACACAATGAAAGGCACTGTTGAAAGATATCGGTGGAATCGACCCCACGGATAAAAATCTAATAATTTTTGACTTGGAAGATCACATTCCAAGGTTACCCTCGCAGCTCGCATTTCAAATACAAGTTGTTTTCCGACAAGAACATTCTTAGAATAGTTATTAACGAGGGTGCCTCGATGTGTGTCATGTCTATTGCCTTCTAGAAAGCCATTGGCTCTCCTCCCTTAACTGAATCACACAACACGCTTAGAGCCTTTAATGGCTCTAGCTTTAAACCGTATGGTGTTCTCCCTTCGTTGCCTATTACATTAGAATGAAAAACGATCAACGTTGAAGTTGAGGTATTTGACGCACCTCTCGATTACAATATTTTACTTGGCCGTAGCTGGATCGATTCCATGCATGCAATCGTGTCTACTCTTTTCTGTATCGTGCGCTTTCCACACCAGGGAAAAGTAGTTACAGTAGACCAACTAGCCTTCTTTAACTCCGATACACGTACCAAAAATGTACCTTTCATTGCAAAGACACCCCCTGGGTATACGAATGTCGGTGTGGGTCTACTAAAAGATTCCACTTTGATGGGTATGTTTCCAATACCACCACCCGACGTTCCACCTCCTTTGGTTTCCTCGATTAACATGATATCCACCTCCGTCCACGAAACTCTTGTGTCTTCTAACCCATGGATAGTACCCACACCCAGTGATTATCTTCGCTACGATGACCAGATTCCTTTAAGTCTGGTTGAATCCGCTAACCAAGCCATTCAATAGGCTGACCCTTCTACTCACTCTCTTGATGATTCATCTCCTGATCCGTTCCACGTTATTTTTCCCACGAACGAGATGATTATGTCGGTTATGTCAATGGAAGATACCCCTATGGATGATGGACATCATCGTTCCATTCTCTTTCTCGAACAACACACCATCGAGATTTACCAACGGATCTCGAATCCGTCGATCATTGTCGTTATTTCTTCGGTTCCTGAATCCACACAAGATGTGTTATACAAAGGGAAATTAAGCAACATTTCTCCCACCATCCCCCTCGACATATCAATTAAACCTGGAGTTTTCAAAAATGTCCACATTCGAGCTTCATGTTCCACTGATGAGGTTTTTACGTATAAATCGTTTTTTTAAGAATTTTGTGACATATTCGTGTGGAGCTACGAAGAGATGTCGGGTATCGACCCTGATATTGTTGTACACGAGATTAAGACCTACTCGGACGCTAAACTCGTCCATCAGAGACTTCGCCTGGTCCACCCCCGTAAAGAAGCTGCTATCAAGCTTGAAGTCAAAAAACTTCTTAAATCCAACTTTATTTATCCAGTGGCTTTGACTAATTGGGTATCCAATCTAGTTTCGGTTAACAAGAAACAAGGTATGATCCATGTTTGTGTTGATTATAGGGATATCAACAAAGCTTGTCCTAAGGACAACTTTCCTACCCCCTTCGTTGACCAAATCGTCGACGATTGCACCGGAAGTGAAATCTTCTCTTTGATGGATGGTTTCTCCAGATATAATTAAATCAATATCTTACCCACAGATCAACACAAAACCGCTTTCATTTTTCCTTTGGGCACTTTTTCGTACCGGAAACTGCCCTTCGGTTTGAAGAATTCCAGTGCCATGTTTCAATGTGCTATGTCTTATGCTTTCCATGATATTAAGAACATTGTACAAACATATTTAGATGACCTAATAGCACATTCCATGCATTGTAGTGATCATCTAGACCACCTCTGATAGCCACCTTTCCCTTGAGCCACTCAGCTCCAGGTTCACAATAGAGTCTGATGTATTCACTCATTGGTAAACCCCCACATCGACCTCCTGTTAAGGTCACTTGCACCCCACGACGAGACATCCTTGTCAATAAGTAGATGTCTTTGATGTCCAAGGAGAGAACATGAACACCCACATGGAATACTTGTTGGTCCACGTCCCACATACGGACCAAATATTCCAACAGTCTCAGCTAGGCTCTCATGCCCTGGATCTTGAAGAATTTTAATAAACCACACTTTCGTAGGGAATTTATGGTGTCAGGATCATTCAAAGCCATTGCCTCATCATCTTCATGCTCTCTTTCTCTCCACTCCAACATCTTTGTAACCAAAATACCTGCATGGAGATGAAGGAAAGAAGTTAACACCTTTAATTATCATAATTTATAATTCTTTTTGGTCCACCGTATCTTTTTCTTTTGGGTTTTTACACTGCCACAACTAGGCTTTGGTTATAGAGTAGGGTTTCCGTAGGTGAATTGTTAGGCACCTACACAAATCCTTGATTTCCGCAGGCCCCGATATAGGGCACCTGCAGCGGCCCAAGCGCGCGTCTATGGTCCAAAAATTCATCTTTTAACCAATTAAAATGAATTTTAAACCATTTAAGAGGAAGGAGACGAGGTACTTATTGTTTCTATGTAGACCGTTCACCGAATGATCGCTCGAGATCTCCATAATCAACCGCCGAAATACGAGGTGAAAAAGGGATTTTGGACAAATTTTTTGGTCAAATACAAATGGAATAGTGAAAATGAGTTCTTATCCCTATTTATCTCATTTTTTACTTTTTCTAAATATATTTTATAAAAAACCTGATAGTTTCGTGAGTGTTTTTTCTCGTATATGGGTAGACTGGGGTTCCGAATAATGAAGTATGGACAATTTTTGTGATTTGTTTGTCTTTTTCGTCGCATACACACTTACTTTTTAGGGTTTTTTTAGAAAAACCTCGGGCTTAGTCTGTGTTCATTCTCGTGCTCAAAAAGCGATGAGAACGTAATTGAGTATACTTTTGTCATCTTTTCGTACTCATCATGGTAACACGAAAATAACGAAACTTACAGCGTAATATTTAAGTTCTTTTCACACTCCCTAAAAATGAAAAGATTTCCGAGCGACCTTGTTATGTTCATGCTCGTAAAAGTATTTGAATAAAACATTCGATGGGTGATAGTTTATCACTTTTTCGGTCCTATCAAACTATTTTACGAAAAAGGAACTGAGAGAGTTCTCTTTTAAGTGTTTTTCCAGACTCTATAAACATGAAAAATCTTCGAGTTTTCTATCTTTGGACTCGTTAAACAAACATCGACAGACCCATATGGGACCGAACCACTCCTTCTTAGGGTTTGTTAAAAATACTGCGAGGGACTCATCCGAAGGATGAGCTTACATCAACAAGCATATGTTATCCTCCTCAAGCTTTCGTAAAAATAAAGAGGTACTCACCATAAATGGTGGGGGGGAAATTTGGGAAAGAGATGTGTCTCTATAGTTGTGTTAGTGATAGTGAGCGTCGCTCTTAAACATGGCACCCCCTTTATCTTTTGAATTGGGAAATCCATTTTCCTCTCGTCTGACTTTCTACAAGTTCATATCTTGGGTCGTCTTTGGGTTTATGCTTCCAAGCCTAGTGTCATGCCATCCATATGTTCAAGAGAAGTTCAACCAAACCTCCTATTGAGTCATCCATCTGCAATTGTCTATTCCTATCATGTCAACCTTCCTTGTGTCCATTCCAAGTCATATTCGTACTTTGCTTTACCCTAAATCTGCTACTTGTTTTGTGTCATTTGATGGGGGATACATCAAGGCCCTCCTGTGATGAGTCTTTTCTTGTTGTCTTCATCTCATTATCCAGGAACAAGACTTAGAAACTATTTAGTGCCTTGGAGCCTGCATGACTCAATGGCAGGTTTCTTCGCTCTCGAAAATGGATTTACATCATTGATCCCTGATTGAGAGATTCCATCGAGTGTTCAACCTCAACTCATCTATTCAAACTCATTGGATTGTACTATCATACCTTGGGGATCATTGACATCAATGATGATTTCCCTTGCACTTGTTAAAGGTTTTCATTAGCGACCAGTAATCAAGTGGTTTCTAACCATGTTCGACTTCAACACATGTAATCACATGGATAGATTCGTACTAATGGACGATGGGATTGAATACCCTGGACCTCATCATTTTTGGTCCAGGTTGCAATGGAGTATTTGTGATTTGAATTGACACATAGATCCACTTTGTATGTCTCATGGCTATGTCTTGTGTCTGAGTTTTCAAATACATAGATCCATAGTGTATTCCTGGTGGCTATGTAGAATCTTGGTGACATGGATCCACAATGTATAATTGGTGGAGATGACTTATCTTTATGATTTCAATCATTTATAGTCTGAACATGGGAATGCCTACTTCGGACATGGTATAATATTGTGTGGATGCTTGATTGTTTGCAGGTTCCCAATTGGTGCACTCCTTGTTCCCGACACACACATGCATTTTTACAAAGTATTTCAGCTGTCACGAGTTTCAACCTCATACTTTGGGGGGAATTCTGTTACACATTATTTTGGTCATTCTAATGATGATATCACAGACATGTGTTCAAGCTCCCAACATGACTTCTTGCCTGAGAAAACAACTTCTTTCCTCCTCTACAAG
Source organism: Picea sitchensis (assembly GCA_010110895.2). NCBI lineage: Eukaryota > Viridiplantae > Streptophyta > Pinopsida > Pinales > Pinaceae > Picea > Picea sitchensis. Next base: position 6,563 of record SNQJ01S0200900.1, on the reverse strand, counting down.
GCCATTTTTTAGAAAGAGTCCGCAGGCTGAAGATACTACATAGTGCGGAAATCTATCATTTCTCCAGACTGGTCTATGGCTGGCCAATGGGATTTTCACAGGCTACTACATAAGCAGGGTGTGGTGACGTTCCAAAGATAAAAGAGGAAAGAGGTTTCATGAAGTTTCTAGAAGGGGAATCTTCTAGAATGTGAGGTGGCATCCATTTGGTTGTGATCCTACTAGTTTCTCTGATTTGGTGGGATCATCCTCATCCTTTTAACCACTTCACCTTCTCCTATATAATCATGGGCTTCTTATGGAAAAGTTTAAGTAAGAAGAATTAAGATTAAGCAGAGAATTGATGAAAGAATAGGTTGAAGACTATGTGAAGGAGATCCTGCTCTTACTGATGCTTGATGCCTCCATTTTTCCATCAAGATTTTGTGGATTATCTTCATGCAACTTTCGGAGCAAGTGTATGTGTGTGTTGGAACAAAGGACCACTAAAAGGGAACTTGCGACATCAAGGCGATTCAATTGTATATTCTACTTTTCATTAATATAATGTGGTGACACGTCTCTTTCCCATAAAATGACTAGTGTTTTATTACATGACTCCTTGATCACATGTTTAGGTTGTCATTGAATTCTACTATTGTTTCTTTCACGTTGGTTGGTTTGTGTTGTCACATATTTGATTCTACAAGAGAACTGGAGTGAAGTAGGGACAACAAAGATACAAGGAAGCGATTCATAAGGTATGTTATCTATTCCTCTTCAGATAGTAAACTCAATGATTGCAACTTAGGGAAAACATCTTGTTCCATCTCGTTTTGTTCTAGATCCAGGTGGATCTAGGGGGATCAATTCATGTCTGCATCTACCGATTTCCACAACAACACGACCCAAAAGTTGTGACCCTTGGTCACACCCCTTCATGTGGAGAAGAATCATATAAATAAGAGGAGCCTCATATGGCATATGGATCACACCAATTCGACCTAACCAAGGAAAAAGAGTGAATTTTATACTAGAGGAGAAAATTTCCAAGGGAAGATGAAGTGAATAAAGGAGAAATTTTAAGGGAAGATCAAGTCTTGTGATGATTTGTTCTAGGGTTTTCTTTGAAGGTCATCCTGGAATTTTCGTTATAACTTTTTTTCTAGAACAATTACGATAGAAAAACTTGGATTTGTTTCATAAGAGATAGAAAATAATCTTGGGTATAAATTTTAGGTCTTGAATCATTACAGGTTTAGAGTTATACTTAGTGGAAATTGAGGTTTTTATTAAAACTAGGGTTTTGTTCTTCAAAAAGAGTCATCTTTCCATTTTCACTATAACATTTATTCAGGGATGATTCAAGGAGAAAAACATGGAGAAAATTTAGAGAAGATATCGAAGAATATTGGGTACAAGTTTAAGATCCTAATTGATTATAGGTACAAAGTTATACTTGTTGGAAGTTAGGGTTTGTGACTAATCCATAAACTAGTCTCAAATAGGTGTTTGAGATAAAAAAAATTATATCTGAATCTTGGTAGGTCCAAATTGAAATCCACTTATTGCATTAGAAGGATAAAATATCCTAACTGAGGGCCAAGTTTCAGAATCAGAAATGGAAAACTGAGCTTGTGGTGAATCTTACAAGTTTGCATATTTGAGGTACAGTTTTGAGAAATTTTGTATGCATATTTAAGAAGTGATTTTGGGATTGTATTTGAAGGTTGATTTGATATTGTATAATCATTTAAAATATTCCAAGGGGATTGGTGTCTCCTTCCAATAGGTGTTGGAAAACCCATGGAGTGGATGCTTCCTTCAAGTTGGTGCTTGTAAAATCTTGAAACTACTTAAGGAACGTTTATGTGGTTTTCTCCTAGTTGGGTTTCCACGAAAAAATATGTGTGCAATGCATATGATATTATGTGATGATGAATGACATGATTAATGGTTAATGTTTATGTATTTCTTGAAGATTAAAATTGTTGAAATAACTCTATAATGATTCACCCCCACCTCTCGGTATGCTTGAATATTCTAACATGATTAAAATAATAGCTTGATTAGTTGTTGTTTTAGCATTAAAGTATTCTAACAAGAGGACACTGCCTTATTTCTCAGACTATAAATATTTTTTTTCTAACCTAGTGTAAGGACAATTTTAATCTAGTTTGTTTTTCTTATTAAAAGTAGAATTAATAGCCACGAAATAAAAAAATGATATATAAATATTTTTAACATTAATATTTGAAATAGCCATCCACATGTACCGATTGAAAGGGTCTTTCTTGTGAAGCCTAATGTGAGGAAACTCATTATTTTTTATGTAATAAACTATAACTCCAATCCCTTTGCAATGATATCTCTTGTTCCATACGAACCACAAGACAAATCCTTCTATGTTGGGGACCTTATATTCTTCACGATCCCAAGTTTCAACAAGAAATATAATATCAAATTCACGTAGGATTTAACTTAACATAGGCCCTTTTCTCCATGTAAAGCCACGAGAGTTCCAAGAGAGGATCCAAAGTGTCCCAAATTCATATTTATTAAATCTCATCAATAATACATTGTTATTAAAACCCAACCTCTTTCCATTACCATGTTGTTGCACTTCCAAATTTGCCTCCATATCATTGCATATGCACCATAATGAGTACCTTCACTCTTCCTTAGCTAATACTCACATCTAGCATGTACCTCGATCATTTTGAAATGTTTTTTTCCAAAATTGACATTGTTTGGAAAAATTTCACTTTGAGCAATTGCATGGTTCATGGAGTCCAGTTTCCCTTTTATTTGCATCTTTATGAAACAAATAGATGTTTCCTTGGAAAAATTAAATATTTATTTGTGTTTTCCTCTATATTACCTTTCCAACGAATATATTCATTTATTATTTTGATTTCTGAGCTAAAAGTTATGGCTCTTTGAAATCAACAGTTTCACCATTTTTGCACCTACTTCACTAGTAGAATTAATCTTGGAGACTAACTTCTACCACATGTAGAAAGAAATCTAGTGAGAACCCAAAAACGTTTTATAATGGGAACATGTAGTTTTGTACACACAACAATTTTCATATTCATAATGTGATGCTCTAGTCAAATTCTTTATAAATTTGGAATTGCCAACTTTGCACTTTTTACATTTTCTCTAGACTGGGAAAAAAATTCCTCAAGAAACGGTTGTCCAATTTTATCAATAGGTAAAATTTTGGCTAAATGAATTTTCCATATTTATGATTTGGGATCCCTTTTCCTCGTCTGAATATTTCAAAAATCCTTCAAAAGTTCTCCGAAATAGTGGTTTTTGATTTATTTTTTACACCTTCACTCCAAACCCTTTGGAATTATGCCAAAATCCAAAATGGGTATCTTCATGCCTGATTTTTGGACTCCCTATAAAAATTTCATATTAACATGTGTCTTGGTCATTTAGCATTACCGTGATCTTCAAAATCCATTAATTTGTGTTTTTTGGGAAATTGAAGCATGATTGGTCAGTGGCCCTCACTGATACTTTTGTAGGCTTCATCACTGCAGACACACCCTTTAAATTTTGTTTGATTATGAATTTTCCTATTCTTTTCATGGAAAAACAAGTTTTTGGCTCCATATTTATTTATTTGTATACCAGACTATCTTTCTCCATCCCTTTCCTCCCTCTCTTTTCTCTTCTCTTCTTCTTTTGTTTTCTCTTCTTCTCTACTTCTCATTTTCTTTCTCTTATCTTCCTCAACAATCACTAAAAACCTTTCATCAATAGTCAACGAAAAAAATCTATTGAATATCGACAAAAACCCTGTATTAGTGATCAATGAAAAACCTCCATTAGTGAGCGACGAAAAGCCTCCTATCGACGATCGACAAAAAACCTCCTATCGATGATCTTGGATAAACTCCACTTTTTCAGCGACCTCCGCAAAAATCCATCGACAATCTTCGAAAACCTCCACTTTTTCGACGACCTCTGGAAACTCCATCGCCAATCTTGTCTTTCGAAAATTCAAAAATCCTTTGACATTTATGAACTCATTTAACTTAGATATTTTTGTCCAAATATAGGACGAATCTGGGTTGTCAATATCGAAATCAAATGCAATCTTGATAATTGATTCATCAAATTCTATGCCATAAACCCTACCTTCTACCATGATGTACTACCACCATGGACCCTATCATTCCATGCCATCATTTGTACAAAATTCTTTAAACAATCCCCCAAAAAATAATTTTTGAGAATTTCATAATTTTCCTGGATTTTTCTTTTTTCACCACCATAGAAGCTTTGGACCTAGCTTCCCATGGTTGAAATTGACCTTGGGAGTGCCAATTTGACATTCATTGGCTAAATTACATCCATATTTTCCCAGAATTCAAGAATTCACTCTAAATTCGTCAGTTTCCACAAATTCGACACATACTCATACTCTGCAACAACAACTTTTTTAAATTTGCATTGGTCTTTGTCCCATACAGGTCTGGTGTTGAACCAAAATATATGTTAGAAATCTATAATGTACCCAACCTCAAATATGAGTCACGTTACTACTATTTTCTACTATGATGCAAATTTGTAACGTATGTAATTGCCTTGGTGGGCCATGTTACTACAAAAATGGCTTAGCATAACTCTTATACCAAATTAAACAATACATGCACACAACATGTCATACAAACTCTATGAAACTAACAACAAATTAAACTCCATGAATGGAAATCATTCAAAAAACAAAACATTCAAATACAACATCGCATAACATAATTAACATAATAAACATAACATAAACTTATCCTTAAATATATGAATTTGATTGTTTGCATACAAAGGACGTTCCTCCCAGCCATAGGGTTGTTGTTCATTTTCTCTCAAAAAAAATTCACCCCTAAGCTGAGGAAATGATTCCATAAGAAGGTATGGCCCTCTTGATTGTCCACTCTGCACATTCAGCAACCAAAAAAACAAGGTTCTACTCAAACAACTATTCCAATCCACTAGCTCTCTTCCCTCTAAACCTACACAACTCAATAAATGGGATCCCCCTTCTCTGACACGTAGTCCCTCAGGCCTTCCCACTTCCATATAGGGCTCTAGTGCACCTAGTTGGAAAGGAAATATCACAATTGGGGACTCGAGGAATTCTCAACTATTCTAGGAGTGCTCAAAATATCCTTCTCAAGGCCTCTAATCCATTTCCTCAACAAGAAATGTCAATTACAGGAATACAACCTCATTCTTATCATTAAATCACAATTTCCCTAGACTATCACAGGCACCCAACCTCATTTTCATCATCAAACTCATCCCAACAAAATGAATTTCCATGGCTAGCATGGACGGTGCTATTTCCCAGCACCTAACTCCCCTCTTACTGCACAAAATGAGAATGTAAAACCTCTCCCCCCTTCCTACTCGAATTTCCATATTCTCTCATGTTTACTTTGTTAGACAACTGAGAGGGGGGGGGTGAATCAGTTGTCTCTGAGCTTAAACAATTATGCTTCTTTTAAAACTCTTTGCAGAAACATTGAATGATGATCACAATAATGCAGAGAAACAAACACAGGCACATTCAACATCAGTCACATATATGAGAAACACAGAGACAGATATTGATCCAGGTGGATATCGGTGGCCAACCACCTTTTCCAAATGGCTCAAAACGACTTTCTGGCAATTTTGGCAATTTACTATTTTTAGCAGGTTTTAACTTCCGGGGCCATTTTGAGGGCCTAAATGAAGGTTTTTCGAGATCTAGGTTCTCAATGATAGGTTTTTGGATGTCTAGGACTTTTGACATTCCTGTTTATTGTAAAAGGGCCTTCAGAGCCTCATTGTAACCATCTTCTTGCGAATGCGAGTAGCCGTCACATCTCTTCTCAGAGATAGGCTGCCACCATTCTAGCGAGTCTTTCACTCTGTATTTTTACAGTCTCTGTACATTTCTCTGATTAATAGAAATCATGTATTACTGTATATTTGTGTTTATGGTTGCATCTCTGATACATTTATGTTATATTATCGAATATCTGCAATATCTCTGTCCATTTCTTTATTATATCTCTGCTCTCATTTCGTGCCGAAAATAATCCAGATCAGATATTTTCCGAGGAAACCCATGCAGGGTAAAAACCTCTTTTTCTTTATATGATAAGTAATAACTACATTCTTTACATTATCATACATATGAGAACAAACTCATAATGAGGCTACAACCTCTGTTTTGCAAGCTGCAACTTGCTGAGAGCACCAACTCTCTGTTTTCTCTAGCACCCACTACAAGGAAGCACCAACTCCCTGGTTTCTCTAGCACCAACTAGAAGGAAGCACCAACTCCCTGGTTTCTCTAGAACCAAATAGAAGGAAGCACCAACTCCTTGATTGTTTCCAGCACCAATTGGATATAAGC
>SNQJ01S0200899.1:0-10212 GCA_010110895.2 Picea sitchensis | reverse complement strand
GTTGGCCTCCACATCAACTGGAATGTTCTGCATTTCTTCGAGAGTTGCAGTGTTCCTTTCTCTTAATTGGAATGCCATCTCATGATCAAAGGCATCTGGGTAATGCAAGTTGATGTAGAACTCCTTCCCTCAGGCCGAGATCCACGCAGGATCTTCTCTAGACCATGACAAGGGTTAACAAAACCCCTTGTTTAATCCCACACATGATTTCGATTTTCGCAAGTTGGGGCACTTCAAACACTATGCCATGTCTCTTGGCAATAGCCAAAACATGAAATTTTGAATGGGCTTATGGTGTAAGCCCCCTCTCCAACATGACCACAACCAAGCCTAGGCACAAGCGCCTTTCGCGACTCATGATTCACAAGTTGGAGCACCACCCCTTATACACTCTCCTTGCGAATCCCCGACTCTGAAATCTAGTCTTCGATGAGATCCAATGACTGTATGCCTCCCTTGATCTGACGGCCCACGATGTATCGAGATTTTGCAAATCGACGATCCAAGATTCTTCACCCCAAACCTCTTGTCACTCCATTCCTCGAACTCCGATACGCAAGTTCACATGCAAGATCAATGACCCACGTTGATCTGGATCTAATGGTCACTATCCCTCTAGAGCTTAAGGGTGTTGAAAAGACACTCAGTTTTAATCTCTTCACTGTTCTAAGAGATCCAACGGTTCATGGGATTTCGGCACTTCCTCCTGAAGTGATTCAACCATCTGATTCAACTTCTTAAGGACTTCTGTCGAGATGACTTGGCATCCTTCCCTCCTGAACGTGATTCCTATGAAACAATTCAACCTCCGTCTCCCTTTGGAACAATTCACAGGTTCTAACCCTCCCGAGCTTTCACTTGCAAACTCAAGGCCTCCAAAAAGAGTCCCTGCACGCACTCCTTGTGGCAATTTTAAAATAACCTCTGGTTATTTTAGATCTTCGACTCTGTGCACTCCTTGCGACAATAGTCCCTCAATTTCTCTCTTGGATTTGGTAAAATCCAAGACTTCACCCAGCCTGCACACACCTTGCACGACTCTATGCTCTGCTAACACTCTTTCCTGTAAAGACAAAGTTTGATTCTCTTTTGAGAGTTCTGAGGTAAAACTCAAAGTCTGATCTACACACTCCTTGCATACCCTCCACTGCACTCTTGTAGGCATTCTCAGAAAGAGAAACAACTGAAACTCATTCTCCCCTTATCTAGAATTCAAATATTCAACATAGAATCCTAGAACATACACACACAGATTTGCATTTGAAATAGAATGCACACAAATAATGCAAACAAGCCGCAACATATCGTTCAATAGACAATTCCAACAGCCATAACAAACACAAAGATTGGAATCAAATCTTTTCTTTCATTAATTCCAATGCTCTCATACATGTTCAACAACTACAACTAGAATGCATGAAAAAAATTCTCTGTTCTCCTCTGCAGCTCTACAACTTATGAAATCTGAATCATAATGTTACAAATGATCAAAGGGTCGAGGGTGTCTATCCTCTGTTTTCCCTCCTACATCCTACGCTCCTAAAATTGTCTAATCTATTATTTAAATCTACCTACTTTACATTCATTATGCATAAATGCCTCTACATTCGACAGATGAGAGCAACACTCAAGATCTGTTTACAATCTCCAAAACACAAAGGTAAGTACGCTTCCCTAGATATTACATTAATGTCCATTCATTAACTTCAAAACATTTCAAAATGTGCACTGGTGCTTTTCCAGCCATCTCCTTTGGTTAGGTGCGTGCCTCTGGCTTTATACGATGCTCTTGCATCATACTCCCTCGCTTGAAAATTTTCATGAACCCCTGTTCATGAGTTCTTTCACTGTTCGTCCATGCTTTTGAATTGTTGTTTCATCCTCCCAACTGGCATCTTCAATTGGATTTCCTTTCCATTTGACCAAGTATTCAAAATACTCTTTTCTCTTTCTCTTTCTGCTAATCCTCTTGTCAATTATGCTTTCCATATGTGGCTTTTCAGCTACAGGCATTTGTTTTTTCCATTGAATCTTTTCTTGTTTATCTTCTTCTCCTTCTTCTTCATCTCTGTAAGGGTACAAATCCGTGACATTGAATATCGGTGAGATTCCTACCCCATCGGGTAATTCAATCTCATATGCATTTGTCCCAAATTTCCTTATGACCTTGCACGGTCTAATCTTTTTCATCTTCAGCTTGTTGTATGTTCCCCTTGGGAACCTCTCCTTACTCAAATGTGAAAGAATCAAATCACCAACTTCAAATTGAATTTCTCGCCTGTTTTGATCTACTCTACGCTTGTACTCTTGACTTGAACTCTGCAATCCCTCCTTAATTCTGTTGTGAAGCTCCTCCATTCCTTCTGCAAAGTCCTCTGCACTAGCACTCTTGAATTCAGTTTGTTCTGAATCTTTCAATTTAGAAACTCCCCTTGGCTGTATTCCATATACAATCTTGAATGGACTCTGCCCTGTGCTTATATTTAGTGAATCATTGTAAGCGAATTCTGTCTGTGGCAGAATGTGATCCCATTGACTGTGGTGTTCAGTCACTAAGCTCCTTAACAAATCTCCCAAGCTCCTGTTCACGACCTCTATCTGTCCATCCGTCTGAGGATGATATGCTGAGATAACAGACAAATTTGTCCCCAACTTCTTCCATAAGGTCCTCTAGAAATGTCCTACGAACTTGGAATCTCGATCATAAATGATACTCCTTGGCAAGCCGTGAAGTCTGACAACTTCCTTGAAAAACAGGTTTGTAATATGAGTTGCGTCACTGGTTTTCTGGCATGGTATGAAATGTGCCATCTTTGAAAATCTGTCTACTACTACAAATATTGAATCATATCCCCTTTGTGTCCTTGGTAGTCCCAATATGAAATCCATGCTCACGGTATCCCACGACCTTTCCAGTATGGGTAATGGTTGGTATAACCCTGTGTTCTGCCTTTTTCCTTTCGTGTGCTGACAAATTCTGCACTTGTCCACAAATTTCTTCACATTTCTCCTCATCCATATCCAGAAATATGAGCCATTCAACTTTGAGAATGTTTTGTCATGACCGAAGTGTCCGGCCAATCCTCCGCTGTGCTTTTCCTTCAACAAATTGTCCCTCATGGAGCATTTCAGAACACATAGTTGATTTCCCTTGAACAATAATCCATCCTGGATCATGTATTCAGTCCATTGGCTTTTGTCTCTGAGAATTGGATTCTTAGATGCCTCATATGCCTCTTTGAAGTCTGGATCATCCCTGTACATTTCTTTGAGGTTATCAAAACCCAAAGTCTTGACTCTGAATTCCTGCATAAGCAAACATTTCCTGCTCAAAGCATCAACAACTTTGTTAGCAGTTCCAGAAATATGTTTGATCACAAAAGTAAAATTCTACATTTATTCAACCCATTTAGCATGTTTTTGGTTCAACTTCTCCTGTCAAGTCACGAATTGCAAAGCGTGATTATCACTGTACAAAATGAACTCTTTTGGAACTAAATAGTGCCTCCATTTCTTCAGCGCTTGTATGACTACATATAATTCTTTGTCATACGTGGAGTACTTGATCTTTGCTTTATTCAGTTTTTCACTGAAATACACAATTGGCATGTTGTCTTGGCTCAAGACTGCTCTAATGGAAAATCCACTTGCATCACACATGACCTGGAATGTCTTGTTGAAATCTAGCAAAACCAGATTGGTTGCTCAATGATCTTCTTCTTCAGCAGGTTGAAGCTCTTCTCCACTTCCTCCATCCAGTGAAAAGATTTATGTCTTTTCTTCACTATATCCATCATTGGTGCGCTAATTCCATTGAAGTTTCAGATGAATTTCCTGTAGAAGCTAGACAAACCATGGAAGCTTCGAACTTCAAACATGCTCTTTGGCGATGGCCAATCCTTAATCACATTTATCTTTTCTGAATCCATTTTCAATTCATTTGCAGAGATAACAAAACCCAAATAAATTAGTTATGTCCTCATAAATGACGATTTCTTCATATTGATCAACAATTTCTTTTGCTGTAACCTCCTCATCACTGCAGCTAAATGCTTTAAATGTTCCGCTTCAATTTTGCTAAAAAATAATATATCATCAAGATATACAATGACGAATTTCCCAATGTAATCCTTCAAGACTTTGTTCATCAACCTCATGAAAATACTGGGTGCATTTGTCAAGCCAAATGGCATGACAAGCCATTCATAAAACCCTTCATTTGTCTTGAATGTTGTCTTCCATTCATCACCTTCTCTCATTCTAATATGATGATATCTGCTTTTCAAATCAATCTTTAAAAAAAAAATTGCTCCACTCAAGCAGTCCATCAAGTTGTCCATCCTTGGCAATGGGAACCTGTATCTGATGGTAATTTTGTTAATTTCCCTCGAGTCTGTGCACATTCTCCAGCCATCGTCCTTTCTTGGGCTAAGCACTGTCGGAACAGTGCATGGACTCAAGCTCTCCAGAATCAATCCTTTGTCCATTAAGTCCTCCTTTGTCCATTAAGTCCTAGACCTGTCTCTTAACTTCTTCATTCTCCCGCGACGTCAACCTGTACGTTTCTTTGTTCAGCAAACTGGATCCAAGTATAAGATCGATATGATGGCTTATACTCTTGATAGTTGGCAACAAACAAGGTAGTTCGTCCACTACTATATCAACAAATTCTTCCAGCAACTCCTGGATTTCTTCTGGTAAATCATCTATCCTAGTGTTGTTCAAAACAATTCTGGGCTTCCTAACCACAATGAATTGTGTGTCTTCCTTCTTCTTGAATTCCTTAAGAAGTTCCTTCCCACTCATGAGAAGTACAGTCTTGCTCATCTCTGTTTTCACCTCTTTATTCTTAATCGGCAGCAACATGTGCATCCTACCGCTTTTCTCCAGAGTGTACGTGTTCTTTCTCCCATCATGCACCACATTTCTATCATATTGCCATGGTCTACCCAACAATAGATGACAAACATCCATGAGAATGACATCACATAATATCTCATCTTAATATCCTCCTATTTTAAATTCAACTAAACATTGTTTAGTGACATTTACCTGATGTCCTTTTTGTAGCCACAAAACTTTGTATGGGCTTGGATGCACAATAGTCTCCAGCTCTAGATTTTCTACCATTTCCATAGATATAAGATTATCCGTGCTACTGCTGTCTACTATGACCTTGCATACCCTGTCTTTGGTTTTGCAAGCAGTTCGAAATAGACTGTTTCTTTGGGCTGGGTTCTCCGGCTCCTTCTCTGGTTTCAAGAGAACTTTCCTTGTCATCAAATATCTTCCACCCTCAATGTCCTCTGCCTCAACATTCCGTCCTTGAGCTTCGACAATGTGAGTTTCACCACCATCTTTCTTTCTATCTGGACACTCATAGGATTTATGTCCGATTTTCCCACAGATAAAGCATTTCACTTCACCTCCTCTGCCTCTTCCTCTTCCTCTGGTTCAAGGAAAAGTATTTCTATCTGCATACTTCCTCCCCTATGAGCTTCCTCCTCTCTCAGATTGAGTTTGAGGTTTCTTCCCCTCTTCTTTAGGTTTCTGAGTTATGTCCTGGGAAATTGTCTTGCCTCTGCTTTGACTTCTGCCTTGATCTCCTTGACCTTGCTTTCAGATCTGCTTCTCTTCAGATTTCAAAGCCATCTGATAAGCATATTCTATGGTTCAGATGGTCATCATGCTCATCTCATCTTGAATGTCATATCGTAGACCATTTATATACCTGGCAACTTTCTCATCATCGCTTTCCCAATGACCTGCTCTGATGTTTATCCTATAGAACTCTTCAGTGTATTCTTTTACTGACATCAGCTTCTGTCTAAAATTCTGCATCCTCCAAAACATATTTATTTGATAATCCCTGGGTATAAACTTGGCTTTCATTTTTTCAACCATTCTATCCTAGCTTTTGATTTTCTGCTTGCCCTTGCAACGTCTATCAGCCTGTAGTTCATCCCACCACAGTGTTGCATGCCCTTTAAGTCTAGTAATGACATGTTTGACTTTCTTGTTTTCCTCGACATCCTCATAGTCGAAGTATTTGTCTAGAGATCTAATCCAGTCTAGAAGCTCTTCAACATCCAAGTTTCCTTCATACATTAGAGTGTCCATTTTTTCCCTAGCACCTATCCTAGCAATAACCTTGAATAAGCGTTCTTCTCTAACATCTTCGACTGCAACTTCTTCTCCTTTGTTTTCAACTTCATTTTCAATTTCATCTTTGTTGATATCCCCATCGTCAACTGTGCGCATATGTTATGTCTCCATAACATCAAGCCTGACACGTAATTCATGCATTTCTCTTTCCACTGCTGGATCAGGCATTGCCCTTTCTCTCGTTCTTGGCGGCATGGCTGTAAAATTCCTCTTTTCTCTCTGCCACAGAAAGCAAAGAACTTGTTTTGGGCTTTGATATCACAACTGACGCAGACCTCCTGCCCTCAGGCCGAGATCCGTGCAGGATCTTCTCTAGACCATGGCAAGGGTTAAAAAAACCCCTTGTTTAATCCCACACAGGATTTTGGTTTTCGCAAGTTGGGGCACTTCGAACACTATGCCACGGCTCTTGGCAATAGCCGAAACATGAAATTTTGAATGGGATTATGGTGTAAGCCCCCTCTCCAATGTGACCACAACCAAGCCTAGGTGCAAGCACCTTTCACGACTCGCAATTCCCGAGTTGGAGCACCACTCCTTGTACACTCTCCTTGCGAATCCTCGACTTTGAAATCCATCCTTCAATGAGATCCAATGGATGTATGCCTCCCTTGATTTGATGGCCCACGACGTATCGGGATTTCGCAAATCGGGGATCCAAGACGCTTGACCCCAAACCTCTTGTCACTCCATTCCCCGAACTCTGATACGCAAGTTCGCATGCGAGATCAATGGCCCACATTGATCCAAATCTGATGGTCACTATCCCTCTAGAGCTTAAGGGTGTTGAAAAGACACTTAGTCTTAATCTCTTTGCTGTTCTAAGAGATCCAACAGTTCATGAGATTTCGACACTTCCTCCTGAAGCGATTCAACCACCAAATTCAAATTCTCAAGGACTTCTATCCAGACGACTTGGCATCCTTCCCTCTTGAACTTGACTCCTGCGAAACAATTCAACCTCTGTCTCCCTTTGGAACAATTCATAAGTTCTAACCCTCTTGAGCTTTCACTTGCAAACTCAAGGCCTCCAAAAAGAGTCCCTGCACGCACTCCTTGCGACAATTTTCAAATAACCTCTGGTTATTTTAGATCTTCGACTCTGTGCACTCCTTGTGACAACAATCCCTCAATTTCTCTATTGGATTTGGTAAAATCCAAGACTTCACCCAACCTATGCACACCTTGCACGACTCTATGCTTTGCTAACACTCTTGCCTGTAAAGACAAAGTTTGAATCTCTTTTGAGAGTTATGAGGTAAAACTTAGAGTCTAATTGACGCACTCCTTGTGGACCCTCACCTGCACTCTTGCAGGCATTCTCAGAAAGAGAAACAACCGAAACTCATTCTCCCCTTATCCAAAATTCAAATATTCAACATAGAATCCTAGAACATACACACACAGATTTGCATTTGAAATAAAATGCGCACAAAGAATGCAAACAAGCCACAACATATCGTTCACTAACATATCATTCAATAGGTGATTCCAACAGCCATAACAAACACAAAGATTGGAGTCAAATCTTTTCTTTCATTAATTCCAGTGCTCTCATACATGTTAAACAACTATAGCTAGAATGCATGAAAAAAATTCTCTGTTCTCCTCTGCAGCTCTACAACTTATGAAATCTGAATCATAATGTTACAAATGATCAAAGGGTTGAGGGTTTCTATCATCTGTTTTCCCTCCTACCTCTTATGCTCCTAAAAATGTCTAATCTATTATTTAAATCTACCTACTTTACATTCATTACGCATAAATGCCTCTACATTCGACAGATGAGAGAAACACTAAAGATCTGTTTACAATCTCCAAAACACAAAGGTAAGTACACTTCCCTAACTATTCCATTAATGTCCATTCATTAATCTTCAAAACATTTCAAAATGTGCGCTGGTGCTTTTCCAGCTGTCTCCTTTGGTTAGGCGCGTGCCTTTGGCTTTATACGATGCTCCTGCATCACAAGTGAAATGATCTTGGGGGTGACCTTATATCAATAGGCATTGCATGATATACCTTATTGAACCTTGCAAAAAACTGATGTACTGTCTCCCCTAGCTGTCTTTTCAAATGGTCATACTCCTCTAGGATGAGAAATACATTTCTCATGATCACCCATTGGTCTAGGAAAACTTGCACAAATTGACAAAAATTTCTGATGCTTGCAGCTGGAAGGTTCTTAAACCAATATTTAACTTTACCTAGTAATGATAGGGAGAATATCCTGATACAAACATCATCTTCTTCCACCTCAAACAGAACAAGAAAATCCTCAAGATTTTGAATGTGTTTTTCGGCAGTGATATTCACATTTTCCCCATCAAACCTGGGAAGGTTTTTGATGTAATTGATAGGGAGGTCATGCAGAATAGGAGGCATATCTAGGGGCTTGTATATGTCAAGGATTTTCATAGGTATAGAGGTAAAGCAAGGGGCTTATAACAAGCTGGAATTTTAACCCGTGAATATGGAATTTTTACATATGTGTTAGAGATCTTGACAGTTGTGGGGAATAAAGAAGGAGACTTATGTATGTCAAGGCTTTCTATAGGTGCATGAGTATGTACAAGAGCTATGGGAATGGGCTCAATCCTTTGAGGTTCTTCAGGTTGAAAATGATCATCCTAAATTTCAACAATATACTCTAGACCAGGATCATGATAAGAGAGAAAATAATTGCAGATGAAACTAATAATATCATGAATACAATTTGAGCTTGAGTACCTGGTCTTTCTAGGCTGCTTGGCCATGCTTCAGGTTCTTCCTCCAATGGAGTCTTTGAGTGGGCACTATCTGGAGCTGATTGGAGTCGCCAGGTGAAATATTTCAGCCTTCTTGTGTCTAGTCACTGTCCACCATCAGTGATCAGATCTGGAACTTGAAGTGCACTACTCGGGAAAGTTCCCCAGTATGGTCGCCATTCTGTTATCACTTTGTAATTTGTCCAAGGCTTTGGAGGTAGTCACAGAGGCAACATCAAAACCACTTCGAGTCAGGGATATATCCCTCCAAGACTCAGAGAAGGATCTCTCTATCAAATTTAGATTTGTCTAGAATAGGATATTAGGCTAGCTATGCAGAATAGGATATGTTCTTGGAGTTTTCTGGTTGAGATAGAAAAATAAGACCATTGGGCTATGGGGTCTATGTTATAAAGGTAAAGATCAAAGTATAGATATAAAGATTCTTTTCACAGGGAAGGATAATACAACTATTGGATTCTTTAGAAATAAAGTGATGGACAACAGAAAAAGATGATATTATCAATTAAAGTAAAGAAGCAATTAAGAATTTCTTTACTGTAACATTAGGGGATGAACCTTTATATCTTTAAAAGCTAGAAACATAGTACACAAAGGTAAATTATGCAACTTTAACTCATTTTAAATGATTAGAACAGAAAAAAAAAATGATAAATAAGAGAGATAAACATTCAACGAAGAAGAGAAAAAAATCACCAACAGCTAACACACAAGAATCCTGTGAAATGTCTCTTGGTATTACTGGATGATCTCTTTATAAAAGTTACAGTCCTTACAACTTGCTAGGGCATAAAGATCAACAACCATTTTAAATTTAAATCACATCAATAAATAGGAGATACCCCCCCAAAGTTTCGGAAGTCGGATTCAACCACCTCGACAAAAAATAACAACAAATCCCTAAAAATCCCGAACTGTCCGCCATGAAAGACGGGCCAAATTTCTGCAAAAAAGGGGTCCACTCAGACATCTGTTTCTCTTTAATGCTGACACCTGGGAAAAAACTGAAGGAGGTTATTGTAGATGGGCATGTTATGGACAAAAAAATCATTTGGTTTCTCCAAATTCGCCTCCATCTCGTCAAAACAGCTCCCGCAAAATCAGGACTGTAACAGAAAAATGAAAAACTGGAAAAATGGGGCTCAAAGATGGCTTTGATTATCCCTGATCATGGCACTTGTGCAAAAAATGAGAGAGGTTTTTGTTCTTCAGCCCGTTACGGAGAAAAATATCTCTCGATTTTTAAAAATTCATTTTTGTTTGCTCGAAATCGGCTTCG
>SNQJ01S0200898.1:0-16922 GCA_010110895.2 Picea sitchensis | reverse complement strand
CCTTGGTGCCCTGCCATCGGTGAGTCATGAAATGCCTGCAACACCTTGGCCTTGAAGGCCGATTCAGGAACCAAAAATATTCGGCCCTTATAATTGATGATGCCATCAATGGCCCTAAAGTTATCGTCCTATATTTTCCCATCTGTCACCTGACAAGCGAACTGAACTTTTGAGTATTCCATCACCAAGTGGTCCTTCCAATTGACTGATACATCTGTCATGGAATAAATTGATGGCCTCCTAGATAGTGCATATGCCACCACGTTGTTTTTCCCTTTAACGAATTCAATGTCAAAGTCATAGGCATGTATCCTGCTGACCCACTTATGTTGTCTTTCATTCAAGTCCTTATGTTCCAAGAAGTACTTGAGGCTATTGTGATCTGATCTCACTACAAATCTAGCACCAACCAAGTATTGTCTGAATTTTTCCAGAGCATGCATGATGGCCAGTATCTCTTTGTCATAGATGGTGTAAAGTAACTCAGTACCCCTAAGTTTTCGTCTCTCATAGGCAAGAGGATGCGTATTATGCATCAGTACGTCCCCAATGCCTTCTCCGGAAGCATCACACTCCAATATGAAAGGTTGGCCGAAATATGGTAATGCCAATACCATACACATGCTCATTACCTTCTTCATTATGTCGAATGTGGCTTGGGATTCTTCACTCCATCTAAAATCCCCTTTCTTCATTAGATCGGTCAAGGGTGCACAGAGCTGGGAGAACCCTTTGAAAAACTTCCTGTAGTAGCTGCAAATGCCCAGAAATCCCCTCAACACGGTAAGGGTTTTAGGTGTTGGCCATTCAACTATGGTCTGAATCTTCTCTTTATGTACATGTGCTCCTTTAACTCCGATAATGTGTCCCAAGTAAAGGACCTCTATCATTCCAAACTCACATTTGGATTCCTTGGCATACAATGACCTATTCTCCATGTTAGTCAAAATCTGGTCCACATGCTGAAGGTGTTTGTCCCACGTCTTTCTATAGATTAGCAAGTCATCAAAGAATACAAGGAGATGCTTCCTCAACTGTTTGTTGAATACATGGTTCATACATGACTGGAATGTGGTTGGGGCATTGGTTAAACAAAATGGCATCACTAAAAACTCATAATGGTCGTAGTGACACTTGAAAGCATTTTTTGGGATGTCCTCTTCCCTCATTTTGATTTGATGGTACCCAGAACACAGGTCAATCTTGGTGAAATAGACAGCCCCATGCAACTTGTCCAACAACTCATCAATCCTTGGTATGGGATACTTGTTTTTGATTGTCTTCTTGTTTAATGCATGGAAGTCAATGCACATGTGCATGGTTCCATCCTTCTTCTTAAACAACACCATTGAAGAAGAAAAAGGGTTGGAACTCGGCCTGATGTGCCCCATATCCAAGAGCTCTTTTATTGTCGTCTCTATCTCGTCTTTGTACTTATTTGGATGTCTGTAAGGCATGGTGATGATTGGTTTTTCTCCTTCCTCCAACTCAATGATATGATCAAACCCCCTGTCTAGTGGCACCCCTGGTGGAATAGGCCCAAACACTTTAATGTGTTTGTCAATAATCTCATGAATCTATGGTGTGTAGTGAACCTTGCCCTTTTTTTCCACACGTGCCAAAATTCTGCACTCCGTTGCATACACTATTTCTTCTATCCTAAAAATGGCCTCCATCCTCTTGGTTGTAACTACCTTGGTTGAGTTACCTGTCATGCCTCGGAGAACTACCTTTCGTCCACCCTCCTCTGTGAAAGACATCTCCATGGTCTTGTATTTGGTGGTGATAGGCCCCAACGTACTGAGCCACTGTACTCCAAGGATTATGTTTGTGTCTGGAAGTTCCATCACATAAACATCATGTACCAAATCATGCTTACCCAATGTAAGCTTCATGCATGGAATATACATGTTACAAGGCATGGTGCTTCCACCTGCTACCTCCACCTTGAACCCTTCAAATTCAACCGTGGGTATATGCCTCTTCTGTATCAATGCTGAGTCAATGAAGTTGTGAGAGGCTCCCCCATCAATCAACACTGACACCTTTTGCCCCTGCAAGACTCCTCTCATTCTGAAGGTGTTGTACTTGGGCACCCCACTGATGGATTCCAAGGTATCCTTATGTTCTGACGTACTGTCATGACCTGTATCCTCCTCATCTGTAGTTTCGGTGGTGTCTGCCTCCATGTTTTGGATGTGGCCGAAATCCTCCTCCTCTTCATTGTCTGAAGTCACCTCTATGTAGTGAACTTGGCCACGGCCCATGCATTTATGGGATGGGTTCCATGGTTCTTTGCAAGTGTAGCACAATTGCTTCCTCCTCAATTCTCTTCTAGTATTTTCGTCCATCCTGCCTCTTCCCCTGTCTAAGCCCCTTGGGTCACACCCTCCTAGGTTCATTGGAGGTCTCTGGTCTCTACCTCTGATGTTAAGGGGTGGTCTAGGCACAAACTTCGGCCTTGCAGTTGGCCCTATATCTCTCGTCCTCCATATGGCATCCTGCAAGTTGGTGGGCTTAAAATCCTTCACCCATCCCTTCAAGGGTTCCATCAACCCCTTAGTGAAGAGAATCATGAGTCTGGATTGTGATAGGTCTTTCACCATGACTGCTAGCCTCTGAAACTCCTCAATGCACACCTATGGAGCTCCTGTCTGTTTGAGCTGTGTGAGCTCCCGGAAATGTAGCTCAAGATCCCCCTAGTCAAACCTGTCAATGATTCTCTAAGTGAACTCTATGTATGCTACTATATGATTGTGGCCTAGTGTGGTCAATCCATGATACCACCAATCATAAGCCTTGCCATCCAAGTACATGGTGTCAAACTTGATGGCTTCCATATCCCTCATGGGGTTAAGTTGCAGATAAGTGTCCAGCTTCTGTATCCATGCTTGTGCTATCATCTTAGTTGTACCATCAAAGTAGGGAATCTCCATCTTCCCAGCTCTGCACTCAAACTCATAGTTTCTCCTATGGTTCGGACTAGGTTTGTTTCTGAATTTCAGTTGACAGTACTGATCTAGGGTCATTTGTCTCTGAATTATCATACTCAAGTTGTTGTACTCCCTGGAACATTGGGCCATCTTCTCCATAAAGTCATCTACGGTTTCATGTTGTGTGGGGTCATCTGTGAACGTGGGCAAGTATGGTCTAGGAGTATCCCTGCTACCTGCCTGTCCATGTGGTGCTCCCCCTCCATGGCTCCCCTCAGACTGATGATAAGGAATATTCTCTGAATGTTACCTATTCCCTCCATGGGATCCACTCGTCTCCTTGTTGTCATATGTCTCTGGACCTTTCCCCTTGTGAGTCATCTACAACAATAGATCGGCTATCCTTGTCTGGTTCTCATCTACCTTCCTCAAGGTCTCCGATATTTCGTTCTGCTCCCTACGTTTTACCTCCTGGTTTTCCTGTAAGTGATGGACCAATGTACTCTCTATCTGGACTATGGATTTATGGAAATCCTGTGCTAAGATTGCCAAGTCCTGTGGCTCAACGTCATCACCTAAACCCTCCATCTCGGCTTCTGTTTCACTGGTCTGTTTCTTCCTTCTGCCCATATAGATACCACTGAACTTCTGCATGTGCTAATACTCATAGGATGGGAGGATCAAAGCTCTGATACCACTGTAATGTTCCCAAGCCATTTTTTTTTCACTTGGGAACACTAGCTAACCACTGAACTAACTGTTTAACTGTTTGTGTATGCAGGTTGGCCTATGATATTTCGGCCTTAGGGTTTTATTCAATTATTCAGAACAGTTTATCAAGATATATTCAATACAATGCAAGATCTCATCAATACACAAGATATGGAACCACAAAGCACAAAACTGACCTTTTTATTAAGAAAAGCAAGAACCTTATACAATATAGAAGAAGATATGGAATAACATCAGATGGATCCAAGATAGAAGATATGACCTACTACAAAATGCTCCCGATAATACAAAATAAGCCTCCAAAGGATGAATATAAGATGATGACTCCAAATACAAGAAAAAGGGTTATGTCCAACCCCCCTATGTTGTTGGCATGTCCTATTGGATAAAGAAGAAGGCCAATATTTTGAACCAGCTGAAGGACGTCTCAAAACACTGCCAAACTCCTCTAAAGGATAGATCGAGACAAAAGAAATCCCTCCCAGAAGTATGAAGCTCAAATACCAAATCTTTCTCTTCCAATCTGCTGAAACCCTAATCAAGCCTATGCCCTCCTGAAACCTTGAAGTGACTAACAATTTGGCCTGGATGAAGGAAGACTCCAGAACTCCTGAAACTCTCTAGGATGATAGATCAGGATGCCACAAGCACCTAGGAGAAGTTTCATAATCAAATCCGAGGTATAGCTCTCTAGATCTAAGAATATCTTAATCACAAGACGTCATCCTTCTCTCAAAGTCGTCCCAAACTATAGCCAACAATATAGCCATAGTAAATCCTTAAGAATACCTCCAAATTGATGAGCAAGGTCCTGCAAGCAAAACCCAAGTGCTAGAATCTCTCAAATCTCTATTAATAAGATGGATCGAACTCTTCCTCAAATAATGGTGTGCCCCTGCTGGAAAACCCTATCTGATACAACCCTGTTGCTCTCCTGAATAGATGATGGAACCTGTGATGAGTGTAGAATGGTGTGGGTGGATTATTTCATCCCTGATACCAAGATTGGAACAAGATGAGTGGAATCTTTCACCACTGAGTTGTTCTCTAGGGTTTGTAATCTCAAAACCCTCAAAACTGCGTGCTCAAGAGCTCAACAAGTAAAATACCAAATATCCAAGATGAAATGAAGGGTGTGCCCTAGCCTTTCCTTTATACTTCCATTATGTTTCCCTGTTGAGTTAGTTTAACCCCTATGTTCAACTCCTAACTCAACCTCCAACATTCTAATTCTTCATTGAGTTACTTTTTTCTCTTTTTCCCTTTTTCCTAAGTCAACTTCAAAATATAACATTAGTTTGGTTGACTTTTCCCCATGTTGTATGAAACTATGTTCTAGTGGGGATGCCTAGACCACTAAGTCTTCTCATACCTCTTCATCAAGAGGTGGGGGACATTACATTCAAAGGAAAAGTTATCCTAGATCACAAAACTAGAAAATTATATTTAATCAACATTTTTCATACTCACCAAGACAAACAACTTTGGTTTAGTGAAGTTTTTCTAGAAGTGCACCTATTGAAAGATAGCCATTTTTGTTAAAATTTCTATTTGGAAAAATTGTAAAAAGGACAAACTTGCAAATTCCATATTGTTGTAGAATTTTAGTGGAGCAATAGATTGATAAAATGAAAGTTGTTGTGTGTTCACCATCATGATTATTATCAGTTTCTGATACATAAGTTTTATTGTTTATTTATGGATTTTCTTCTAAATTGTGATATAACTCTTCATGAATTGAGCAAAAAAAGGACATGTAGTATTAATTAACAAAAATTCTATAATATATATAATTCTAACAAAAATGGTTTCTTACGTATTTTGTAGAATTAGAGGTATAAGTAGACCAATTCCAGCCCAGGATTGCATATAAAATTCATGGAGGATGCACATGGAACCTACAGTCATGAGAAAGAATCAAAAGCCCAAAATATTAGTGTGGGTAATGCTAAAACAAACTTTAATGAACATAGGAGCATAGTGGAACCAACATAATTGGTAGAGACTATGAGAAGTATTAGAATGGAAGTGAAAAGTTATAGAGCTGGCAATGAGAAGATAACGAGAGCACATGAGTACCATAATCAAATAAATTCTCAAATGATGCAAAGCCTAAATCAGTTGCAAAGGCAAGAGAGGAATGGATCAAGCTCAAGACACGAGGAAGAAGACAGACATCATAGAAGAAGAGATAACAACAAAACACTTAGTCACTCAAAAAGTGTTAGTAGAACTTATAGAAATCAGTCACCTCCTTACTCAACAAGGAATATTTATGCATATGGAGAGTCAAGGAGAAGTCCATAAGTGTCTCATGTTAGGCATCAAACAAGAAGATACAAGTTGGATAGTTTGCAACGAGAGATTAGGAAGCTTAAGCCACAATCATTTCATGGTGAAATAGAAAGGGAAGATGATGCTAAATCCTGGTTTCTTGGAATCAGGAAGTACTTTAGTTGCACAAATACTCATCTAACCTAGAAGTTAGGATTGCCACATACCATTTGCATGGGAAAGATGTTATTTAGTGGGATCAATTGAAGCAAGTTAAGCACATTGATGAGGGTAGGATTAATTGGAAGTAGTTCAAGAGATATTTTCAGCAGGAGTATCTTTCAAATCACTAATATGACAAGAAGATGCAAGAGTTCTTTGAACTTGGATTGGGGAGCATGACCATGGGAGAATATGGAAAGAAGTTCTTAGGATTGTTGAAGTATGTGGGGTTTATCAAGGATGAAAAGGTGAAGATACAAAGGTTTCTGAGTGGACTTCCATCTTTCTATAAAGATAAGATTCAATATGACGAGACTAGAACTTTGACAGAGACCATTAGAAAGGCTAAGTACATGTATGAGCAAGGCAAGAGAAGAGAACCTTTGCAAAAATCTTGGAAGGATAAGAAGAAGGAGAAATATGATCAGATAAGGAAGGGATTCAAACCTCCTTTCAACATAAACAGTCCTAATACAAGTTAGCATGATCAACCTGCTAAGAATGAATCCAAGAGGGAAGATTCCTTGGGAAAAAGGGGAAGGACACCAGTCAAATGTTGGGGATGTAAACAAGATCACGTGTACAAGGATTTTCCTCACAGAGAAAATGAGATGAGGACAAAACACAACATCCAAGAGGCTACTACAATAGAATACATGAGTATAAATATTCCAACAATATATGTAGCCTTGAAAGATCGAAAAGAAGAATACCAATCCCATTTGATTGAGGTGGAAGGTAAGATAATTAATTGTCATGTTGTTATTTTAATGATTCATGAGCAAGCCATAGTTACATTGATCATACAATAGTGGACAGATTTCAGTTGGAGAAAAGTAAGCTTAAAAAATCATGTTTGGTTCAGCTAGCCTCTGGAACCAAAAGAAGGATCAATGAGACAGTTAGATATTGTCCAATAAATTTGAATGGAGTGAATATTTGAATATCATATCATTTGGATCCTATGATATCCTAATTAGAATGGGTTGGTTGGACAAGCATCACATTGTCCTAGATTTCCATAATAAGACATTTACATGTCTTGATGAAGAGTGGAAATAGAGCATTATGAAAGGAATTCCAAGACCCATTTATATAAGAGATATTTCAACCTTACAGCTAAAGAGATGTTTCAGGAAAGGATGTCAATTGTATGCAACTCATGTGGAGGAGCCAAAAAAGACCAAAGGGCCAAGTATTGAAGATTATTCAGTATTGCAAGAGTTTGAGGATGTATTCCAAGAAATAACATGATTACCACCAAAGAGGGATATATATTTATCTATTTATTTGGTAATAGGAGTTTCCCTATTGTCAAAAACTCTTTACATAATGAGTACTCCAGAATTAAAAGAATTGCAAATGTAGCTAGAAGAATTATTGAAGAAACAATACATATGTCGAAGTGTATCACCTTGGGGAGCACTGATACTCTTTGTTAAAAACAAAGATGGAACGTTGAGATTATGCATTGCCTTTATAAATTTGAAGAAATCCATTGTGAAGAACAAATACCCTCTACCCAGAATTGATGACCTCTTTGAGCAGCTCATAGGAGAAAATATATTTTCATAGATAAGCTTGAGTTCAAGATATCACCAGGTGAGAATCAAGGAAGAAGACATTAGTAAGAAAACTTTTAGAACTAGGTATGGGCATTATGAATTTGTAGTGGTGCCATCTCGATTGACCAATGCACCAACTGTCTTTATGTGCTTAATGAATGGCATATTCAAAAATTGTCTGGATAAGTTTGTCATTGTATTCTTGGATGACATACTTATTTATTCTAAGTCTAAGGAAGAGCATGAACATCACTTGAGGTTGGTGTTGCAAGTGCTAAGGGAACATTAATTGTATGCCAAGCTAAGCAAGCATTGTTTTTACCAAGAACAAATCCATTATTTGGGGCATATTATTTCAGAGGAAGTTATAATAGTATATCTAAAGAAGAATGAATCCATTAGAGGATGGCCAACACCTAGGAATGTTTCAGAAGTTAGATCTTTCATGGGATTAGTCAGATACTATAGGAGATTTATAACATGATTCTCTAAAATTGCTCCTCTAATCACCTCTTTACAAAAGAAGGGAATGAAGTTTGAATGGACAAAAGAGTGTGAAGAAAATTTTAATTTTTTGAAAGAATTACTTACTAGTGCATCTATTTTGAAGATTGATGACCCAAATGAGAATTGTGTGGTATGTACAAGTGCATGCAAAGAAGGACTTGGTGGATTCCTCACTCAAAATGAACTTGTCATTGGTTATGAGTCTAGAAATCTTAAAGAACATGAGAGGAATTATGCCACACATTATTTGGAGCTTGATGTCATAGAATTGAATATGTGGAGGAATTATTTAATAGGAAAGAGATTTGAATTAAGGAAAATCTATAATGGTGTTGTCATTGATGTCAAAGTCATTCATTGGTGATCATCATGAAGAATCTTGTGGGTTTACTTGAAGGAGTCTCCAAAGTGGTCCCCTTATGGTGTATCTTTAATCATGGCCCTTATGGGAAGACACTTTGAATAAGCCCTAAAACCAAGTGAAGAATCTCCTAAAGTCAAGTGAATAAGCCTACATATGTCCAATATAAAGATTGCAACATGGCGATTGTTGAAAGTATTGTTTGTGGTCAATTTGGATATACCCTATATTTGAGAGAATTTTTACTCTACATAACTAAATCAAATGGAAGCACAAGTTACATGATTAGAAATATTATTCTGAGACCTTTCCAATAGTATATGGAAGTCCCTCTAACTCCCTAGGAATGAGGAGATATGAATTTTTTCGTCTGACAACCCAGCCAGAAAATTGAGGACAGTTCAGCACGGTCGACCCAGAAACTAAAAATAGGGACATAACTATTATAAATGAAGGATGAATTTTCAAATTTTTAGTGTATCTAAGATTTTGATCTCTTAGCACAAGTTTGGTAGCGAAGGAACTGGGTGGATAAGGAGCTCTTGTGAAGGATATTTTCTAGTCTTATGGTGGTGTTTTGATCATTGCTATGGATTTGCTATAGTATGGAAGGTTGATTCTTTGCACAGGGTTCTATGTGGTTGTTTGGGTTTATGTGTAGACCCATGTGGACCTAATATTTGTATGTGGACCCAGTTCGATGATGATGATGTATCAATGATAGTGGCAGAGACAATGATAGTCTATGCAGACCTAGTTTGATGATAACATTGTATCAATGATAGTGACAGAGATGGAGACAGTGACAGGTTGATTCTTATATATATATATATATATATAAGGGTGGAAGGAAGGGGAAAGGAAAGGGTCGTGGAGCCTCCTTCTAGTTGGAGTTGGAGAATCTTGGAAATTGTAGCTTCCTATGAATGTAATATTGTTATTATATAAGAAAAACATTATGTGGATTTCCACGTAAATCTGTTGTGCACTGTGTTTTTCTTCTTCTGCTCTTTATTGTATATTGGATGCATTTATTTGATTCAAAAGTTAAAAGTTTAAAAAGTGCTAAATTTTACTTGATATTGATTCACCCCCCTCTCGGTATCAATGATCTGAAATATCTTTTTGAGCAACCAACCTTAAATGCCAACAAAACACGATGGCTATAATTTTTAAGTGAGTATGACTTTGACATCAAGCATATCAAAGTAAAAGAAAATAAAGTTGCTCATGAACTCATATTTAAAGAGCAGAATTTTAGATGTTGTTGTTACAGAGCGACACTACCTACAAGTAAAAGAAAACTTACAACAAGAAGATGTATAACAAAAATGTAAAGAGTATATGATAAAATAAGTGGAGTGCATATGCATAAAAACATAATTATGTTCCTAGATCCAGAGAACTTAGGAATTTGGTATTAAAAGAAATGCATAATGTTCGATATGCCAGACATCTTGATTACCAAAAAAAAAAAATGCAACAATAAGAAGACAGTACTTTTGGCTAGGAATGAAGAAAGATGTTGTTGATTACATTTCCATGTGTATGGAATTTGAGAGAGTGAAAGTTGATCATAGACACCTAGCAGGTTTGCTACAACCATTTTCATTTCCAAAGAAGAAATGGGAAGTGGTAACCGTTGATTCTATTACTAAATTGCTCGGGACATCAAAATAGCATGATTCAATAATGTAGTGGTGGATAAATTGGCAAAGGTTTCTCATTTTGTTCTCATAAAAATGACTCATACAACAACTAATATTGCAGAAATTTACACGAGGGAAACTACTAGGTTGCATGGAATACCTAAGGCAATTGTTTCAGACAGTTATACAAAGTTTACTTCAAACTTTTGGATGGGATTATTTAAAGGATTTGGTACAAATCTGAATTTTAGCACAACATACCATCCACAGTCGGATGGGATGAGAAAGAGAGCCAACCAAGTGATTAAATACATGTTGAGAATGTATGTGATGGATAAGATATCTAGGTGGGAAGATTATTTGCATTTGGTTGAGTTTGTCTACAATAATGTGTATCAAGCTTCATTGAAGATGAACCCATTTGAAGCTTTGTATGGTAGAAAAACAATACTCCAATGAGTTGGGACAACCCAATAGACACAATAGTACTTGGGCCAAAATTGCTCAAGAATATGGAAGACCATATGGTTAAAATTAAGCAAAATTTGAAAGCAACACAAGTTTAACATAAGAGTTAACCATCTAGGTGGGAATATTCTTTGCATTTCGTTGAGTTTGTCTACAATAATGGGTATCAAACTTCATTGAATATGAATCCATTTGAATCTTTGCATGGCAAAAAATGCAATACTCCAATGAGTTGGGACAACCCAATAGACACAGTAGTACTTGGGAAAAAATTGCACAGGGATATGGAAGACCATATGGTTAAAATTAAGTAGAATTTGAAAGCAACACAAGATAAACAGAAGACTTATGCATATAAGAACAAGACAACTAGAGAATTTAAAGTGGGAGAGCGTGTGCTTTTGAAAGTGAATCCCAAGAAGAGTTCATTAAAGTTGGGAAGTTTTACCAAGCTAGCAGTTAGATTTTGTGGTCCATTTGAGATATTGGATAGAATAGGGCCATTTACATACATGCTTACATTGTCTGCTTCCATGAATGTGCATAATGTATTTCATGTCTCTTTGATACAAAAGTATGTGCATGATCCTAACCATGTTATTGAATGGAATTTGATTCAAGTGGATCTAGAAGGAGACTTTCAAGTCCAGTCGATGTGCATATTGGACAGGAAGGTCAAAGTGTTCCATAATCGATCCATGGGGTTTGTAAAGTTTCAATGGACATGTTATGGTCTTGAAGATGTTATTTGGGAGAATGAGGATGCCATGTAAGAAGAGTACCCGCGACTTTTTGAAGGCTTTTGAAATTTTGATTTTTATCTTTTGTATATGCACTAAGGATAGTGCCAAAATAAGGGGGAGGGGAATATTATACCCCAATTTTGAGTCCTCGGATTAATAATGTATTTTGTTATTTGATGAAAGGTTGAAGTTCTTGTAAAGTTGAAAGGTTAGAGTGCCTATACATGTAATACTTTGAATATTAATAATAAAGTACATTATTGGCTTCAAGATGAACAAAGACAAAAATAGGGGGGTTATGATTCCAAGAGAGAGGGGGGATAAAGGGGCTAAGTATTTTTATTATATATTGTATTCACCCATCTTGGAATTAGTGGGGAAAAGTGGTTACGTGAGCTTTTTGGGGATGCCACGTGGTGGTTAATTGCATGCAATTATGTAAACCCCACTTTTGGGTTGTTTGGGGGTCCTTATTCATTGTTACTCAATCATTTGTTACTCACTCACTTAGTTCCTCAATCATTGTTGCATGTTCCTCATTCATTCTTACTCGCTCTAGTTATGGGTTTTGGGGCATGGAAAATGAATTGTTGGGGAAAAAGAGCCATTGATTGTTGGTTGTAAGTAATTGTCGATTATTCCATAAAGGAGTAGATGTGTGTGTGCATGAGAATGATTGAAGTTGTGAAATAATTGTCCATAGCTAAGAATCCTTGGAGTTTCTAGCATTGAGATTTTTTTAACAGTAGAGTTAGAGCCCTGGAAAAGAAGTGGAAAAACCTAAGGGACTGCATTGCAGAGAAAGGGGTTCATTTATTTGGGTTGTACAGGTTGAAGGGGAAGAGAGTTGGTAAAATAGGATTGTTGTGTGGTTGGGAAAATTGTGAGAGATTGTTAGCTAATTGTTCTTTGTTTTAGAGTTGGCCTAGGAACCATCCTTGTCGATTCACAACCCTAGCTCGGAGGTGACCTGTTTTTGAGATCTAGAACAACAATGTCTATAGTTGGGTGGAATGTTCGACGTATATCTTTTTATTGGATTCTCTTCCCACTTCTCGAGACAATCTTCAACATAATTGTCATTCCAATCATTTTAAAAAGAAATAGAAGATTATAACTATTTTTAGATCTGAGAATAACAAGGACATAAGATAAGAAAGTGTGATACTATTTCCTCACTTACCTTACATAAAGTACACCTACCAGAATCATATTTATTCCTTTTTTTGAAAATTGTCCCAAGTAAACACCGTGTTATTGAGTGTCAACCACATATAAAATGGATGGTTTTAATGGTCATTTAAACTTCCATATCTTCTTCCACTAATGAACATGATCTCCTATAATATCTCCCTCATTTAAGACCTTGTAACCAAGCTTTGGAGTATAGTAGCCTCCAACGGGATTCTTCAACCAAATTAATTCATCTCCTTCATCTTGATCCTAACATGACTGATCCTAAGTATTTGAATATATCCCTCCCACATTTGTAGTGTACTTAACCCCAAAACTTTAGAGCATTCACAAAAATATAGTGCAAATCCCAATAACAAAATAGAAAAGAGAGAAAAAAAAATAGAGAGCTATGTTCACTTGCCTCTTTAAGGGGAAAACCTCCAAGAGAAATTCTCCAAATACAATAACAATTCTTGACAAAACAATGCATAACCTTCTACTCAATATATAACTATCCATAGAGAATCTTAACTACCTATGGGCCCCTTATAATGAGGGCTAACCAACTAATTTAGGTCTTATTACTAAAAAGGACCCTTTATTACAATGAGTGACTATTAACTAACTATTTAATGGGCCTTATTTAAGAAAGGTGGCCTCATACAATAATAAAGTATCTGAGTAAGGGGGTTAGGGTATGACCCTAACATTCCCTCCCCTTTCGAAAGAAATGTTGTCCTTAAGGATGAAGGAGAGGATATTGTTGTAGAATCGTTGTCGGTTCCCATGTGGCATCTTCTAGTTTCATATCTTTCCATTGGATCAATAATTCCTTGATTGTGTGTTGGTTCAACTGGCGCTCTTTGGTATCCAATTATGCTTTTGGTTGGAGCCAAATGGAACCTTCTTCATTAAGTTCTGGCAAGTTGGTCTACACTTTGCAATTTGATCCCATGACTTTTTTCAAATAGGACACATGAAAGACTGGATGAATCTTGGAGTGGGTTGGGAGAGCCAGCTTGTAGGAAACCTGACCAATGCATTGTATGATTTGATAGGGACCATAGAACTTGGGTGCTAAATTCTGGGGAAATTCATCTTTAAGTGATGTTAGTTTATAATGTTGCATGCGAAGAAACACTTGATCCCCTTTGTTAAAGGAAAGTTTAGATCTATGTTGATTAGCTTGTTGTTTCATTCGATTTTGTTCCATAAACAAGTTGTCCTTGAGGATATAGATAATGGCTTCTCTGGTGTGAAGTGTTTTATCTACTGCATGAACCTTGGAAGTTCCTGGTACATAGGATGCCACTGACAGGGGGTTTTGTCCATAAACAACTTCATATGGTGTCATTTTGGTAGCTCCATGATAAGTGGTGTTGTACAACCATTCAACAAGGGAAAGCCATTGTGCCCATTAGTGTGACTTCTTAGAATAAAAAAATCTCAAATAGGTTTCTAGGCACTTGTTGACCACTTTTGTTTGACCATCAATTTGAGGATGATACACAGTGCTCATATTCAGCTGTGTACCTTGAAGTTTAAATAGTTCCTGCCAGAATTTGTTGGTGAATATGGGGTCTCAATCTAAGGCAATGGAAGTGGGAATACCATGTAGATTAAAGATCTTATCCATGAAGACCTGGGCCACTAAGGAAGGAGTGAAAGGGTGATATAGGGCACAAAAATGAGCAACTTTTGAAAGATGGTCAACAACCACCATGATGACTGATTTGTTGCCTATTTTTGGGAGTCCCGTGATAAAATCCATTGAAATAACTATCCAAATCTGTGTTGGGATTGGTAATGGTTGCAATGCCCCTGGTGTCTCCACTGTCTCTCCTGTGTTTCTTTGGAAAGTGTCACAAGATACTACGAATTATTGGATATCTATTTTCATGTCATCCTAGAAGAATGAATGCTTATTTTTTTCATAGGTTTTATGAAATCCAGAGTGACCGACTATTGGTGAAGAATGTAACTCCTTTAATAGTTGTTATTTTAGGGCCGAATCCTTTTCCAGAACAATGTGCCCTTGATACCACAATGTATCTTGTTTCCATGTGTAACTTTTAGGTGGGTTGGGATATACCTGAAGTTGTTGGATGAGTTGCCTTAAAGTATCATTTTCTATCCATTCCTTGCAGGCCTCCTTGATCCATCCTAGGCTTGGTAATGATAAGGAAAAGAGTGACCCATCCTCCTCGAATTGTCTGGATAAAGCATCATCCACAACATTCTCTTTATCCTTCTTATATATGATCTCATAACCATACCCCAACATCTTGGTGACCCATTTATGTTTCTCTGGTGAAGACAACCATTGTTTAAGCAAGAAATTTAGACTATGATGGTCAATCTTGATCTAAAAATGCCTCCCTATGAGATATGGGCGCCAAGTCTCCACTGCATGAAGGATAGCCATCATTTCCTTCTCGTGTGTGGGTTTTTCCAAATTGTGGTCACATAATTATTTACTGGTGAATTCCAAGGGGTGTCCTTCTTGCATTAATATTGGTCCAAGACCTCTCCCTGAAGCATCACATTCCAAGACAAAATTCTTTTTAAAGTCAAGTACTGCTAATAGTGGAGTAGTTCACATGGAATCCTTTAAAGCAACTAAGGCATGTGCTACTACCTCACTCCAAACAAACACATTATTTAAGGAGTGAAGTTACGGGAGCTGCAATCTTGCCATAATTTTTCACAAATTTCCTATAGTAGCCTGTGAATCCTAAGGATCCCCTCAAGCTCTTTAGTGTTTTGGGACAAGGCCATTATTGCATAGTTGACACTTTCTTGGGATCAACTCATACACCCTCATGACTTACAATGTGACCCAAATATTCAACCTCATGATCCCCAAAAGAACATTTGGAGCGCTTCACAAATAATTGGTTTCTTCTCAAGAGTTGGAAGGACTTATCGACATGCTCTATGTGTGATTCCCATGTTTTCTTGTAGATCAAGATATCATCGAAGAATACTAGCACAAAATTGCGTAGGAATGGTTTGAAAATCTTGTTCATGAGACTTTGGAAAGTGGATGGAGTATTACAAACGCCAAAAGGAATCACTGGAAGCTCATAATGAACTTCATGTGTTTTGAAGGTTGTCTTTGGTATGTTTTCCTCTTTCATCCTAATTTGGTGGTATTCTAAACGTAGATCAAGCTTAGTGAACAACTTTTCTCTGTGAATTTCATCAACAACGGGGATGGGAAATTTGTCCTTGATTGTCAACTTATTGAGAGCCCGAAAATTGGGACACATGTGCCAAGTTCCTTCCTTCTTTAATACCATGGCTACTAGTGATGAGTAAGGGATTTTACTAGGACGTATGACCCCTCCCTCCAATAGTTCATAAAAGATATTTTCTATTTCATTCTTTTGTGCAAAAGGGTGGAGATAAGGAAGTACATTTGGTGGTTGACTTCCTAGAATTAGGGGAATTCCATGGTCATGCTCTCCTCAAGAAGGGGGTAAACCCTTTGATGTCTTGAAGACTAGATGATGTTTGTCAAGGATTAGCTACAAGTCTATGTCAGGAGATCCTACCAGAAGCCAATGATGTTTGTATGGCATTAAATTGGGAAATAATTCCATAATGGCCCTTATTTAATAAATTCTCCATACAATGAGAGTTGACTATGTCAGAAGAGCCTACCAGAAGCCCTCAAAGGTTGTGTGCATGACCCTCTTTAGTGAAACTCATATAAGGTTATTTGAAATCCATGGTGACTGGTCCCAATGTATGTAGCCATTATGTCCCCAATACTATATCACACCCACCCATATCAATGACAAATAGATGGGTTTTGAGTTGATAGTTTTCCATATGGAGTCCAACATTTTCAGATCTTCCCCCACATTTCATCATCCCTCCATTGGCGATCATGATTTGAAAGTTGTGCACCGGTGTTATAACCCTAAATTGCACCATCCATGCTTACCTGGCATCAGGCCAACTCATTGCCCTTCATTGCCAAAGCCATGCTGAACAGACTCTTCAAAAACCTCCTAAATTAAGTAACTCGCGCCCTAACTTATCACTGGGCGCGTTGGAACGCTGGCATGCCTTATACTGCACGCGTTGGAACGCGGGTTGGCCCACTACAACACGCGTTTACCTAACAAAGAAAAAAATCAGGAAAGTTTCCGTCGGGACGAAAAGCTTTGGGTCAGTTAACTGGAACTCCCAGCCATGCATGGCCGAGAGTTCGTCTAAAACCCTAGCTCCTTCTAGACTATAAAAGAAGGGGTAGGGGTACTATTTAAAGGAGTAAAATCATA
>SNQJ01S0200897.1:0-13282 GCA_010110895.2 Picea sitchensis | reverse complement strand
AGATGAAAGGGGGTTTCATGTTCAAGAGCGACTATTACTGCCACTAACACAAACACAGAGACACATTTCTTTCCCAAAATCCCCCCCACCATTTATAGCGAGTACCTCTTTATTTTTACACAAGCTTGAGGAGGATAACATAGGTTTGTTGATATAATCTCATCCTTCGGACGAGTCCCTTGGAGTATGTTTAATGAACCCTAAGAAGGAGTGGTTCGATCCTGTATGGGTCTTTCAATGTTTGTTTAACGAGTCCAAAGATAGGAAACTCGGGGGTTTTTCATGTTTTGAGAGTCTGAAAAACACTTAAAGAAAACTCTCCTAGTTCATTTTTCGTAAAGTAGTTCAATGGGACCGAAAAAGTTTTAAACTATCTCCCATCGAACGTTTTCTTCAAATACTTTTACGAGCGTGAAAAGAACAAGTTCACTTGACAATCTTTTCATTTTTTATGGAGCGTGAAAAGATCTTAAAGGATACTCCATGGGTTTCTCTTTTCATGTTACCATGACAAGTACGAAAAGATTGCAAAAGTATACTCGGTTGTGTTCTCATCGATTTTCTTGCACGAGAATGAACAAAGACTAGGCTCGAGGCTTTTTTGAAAAACCCTAAAAAGTACTTGTACATGTAAAAAACAAATCACGAAAAATCTCCATATTTCACTGTTCAGGGTCCCAATTCTTCTATCTGCGAGAAAATACTCACGAGACCATTAGAAGTTTTTGTTTTGATAAAATTCATTTAAATAATATAAAATATTAATAGAAAAAGTAAAAAGTGAAATAAATAAATAGGAGTAAAAACTCTTTTTACCATTTCATTTGCATTTTGCCCAAAACTTGCCTAGAAACCCTGTTTTTACCTCAGACTTTGGCTATCGATTGTGGGAGGCACAGGTGACCATTTAACGAATGGATTCCATCAAAACGGTAATCTCTTTGTCCCCTTTCTTTTCATTGGATTAAATTTCATTTTCATCGGTTAATAATGTCCTTTTGAGTTACATTTTTGGCCAGTAGGCGCACGCTGGGGCCACCACAGGTGACCAGTATCGGGACCTGCAGAAATCAGTGATTTTCGCAGGCATCCTGTGGCTCACCTGAGGAACCCCCGCACTATATAAAATCTCTACCTGGGGCGGCCAAAAACCAAAAAAATATTTATGCGTTTTAGCCAATAGAAATTTCCCAAATCAACAAATGAGGATGTTAACTCCCTTTTATTGTCCCAATGCAGGTATTTGATCGTCAAAATGCTGAAGTGGAGGGAGAGGGAGAATGAATATGATGACCATGATTCTTTGAATGACTCGGGTACTGTGAATTCCTTCCAACAATCCGGTTTACTGAAATTTTTTCAAATCCAGGGCATGAGAGACCAACTGAGGCTACTGGAGTATCTAGTCCACATGTGGGATGTGGACCAGTAGGTGTTTCATGTAGGTTCCCACGTACTATCCTTATATATGTTGATTAAGTTTGGTTGTCATTGATGTCAACCCTTAAAGAAAGAACCTCAATAAAAAGGTTTGGATAATGGACCCAAGATTGTTTGATGTAAAGATGACTCACTATTGTCTTGTCATGGTTGATAAGAAGTAAAGATGGATGAACTCCAAAGTGGTTCCCTTATGGTGAAAGCCCTCATGGGAAGACACTTTGCGGAGTAAGAGAACCCATGCTTAATTGTGGAATAATGAGATGAAGTTGTTCCCATATATTGATTTGTTTAAATTTGAAGTTGTTCTATACTATATTTCTGATATTTCCCTATTTCTGAGCATTAGTGTCTTCCCTAATGGTTATTCCGCAACACAAAAGAGGCATTTGGTGCTTCGTGAAGTATAATTCCAATTGATTGTAGGTGAAATATATAAATTAGGATTGGATAATATTATTAGAAGGTGTTCCCTAGATCATGAAATACTTGAGATCTTGTCGGAGTTCCACAATGGAGTTGCGGGAGGTCATGTCAGAGGGAAGGTGAATTCACAAAAGATACTTCAAGAAGGATTATGTTGGCCTACTATGTTTAAGCATGTTAAAGACTACACCAAAGCATGTGATGCATTTCCGAGAGTTGGTAAACCATCATGCAAGGATGATTTACCCTTACACCCTATTTGAGCACTGCAATCTTTTGAAAAGTGGGTTGTCGACTTCATACGACCTATCAATCCACCATCTAAACATTCAAAGAAAAGATAAATCATTATTACAATATATTATTTGAACTGTTGGGCTAAGGAAGAACCTGTTAATGCTTTTTCTATAGAAACAACATCTAGGTTCATTTTTTAGAACATTATTACTCTATTTGGGTGTCCTCAAAGTTTGACCAGTGACCAAGGTAACCATTTCATCAGTGGGACAATTTCCACCCTTACTCGATAATTTTTTATTTAGCATCAGAAGATCAATTTCTATCACCTGCAATCCAATGGTATAGTGAAGGAATTTAACAAAATTTTGGAGAAAGGGTTGACTAAGATCTATTGTGATAATCAATATTAATGGGATGAGAGAGTTATAGTTGTTCTTTGGGACTATAGAACTACTATGAAGAAGCTACACAAGTATACCCCTTTCCAGTTGTTGTATGGGAGAGAAGCAGTAATACCAGCTAAGTTTATCACTCCAAGTATATACATTGCACAAGTCACTCACATGAAAGATGATAAATTAGTTTCAGAATGAGTTGCAGAGCTATTAGAATTGGATGAAACAATATTTTTAGCAAATTTCCATTAGACTGTGGAAAAGGATAGATAGAAATCTCAACATAACAAGCATATCAAGACCAATATTTTTGTGCAAGGTGATCGAGTATTTATTTATGAAAGTAAGTACCAAATAGTTGTGGAAATTAGAGATTCTAGAGTTGTTAGGATGGTGCAACTAAATGGTGTTGTTTTTTCAGGATGGGTGAATGGAGCACGCCTGAAGCCCTATAATGCTTCTTATTAAAGAAATTTCCTCTGCACTCCTATCAAAAGAGGTGAATAAAGAAGGTAGGTTTCTTTTCTATTTCGTCATTTTTCCTTATTGTCAATAAAGTAGTGACGTGTCCAACTGTCACTCCCCCTAAAGTCTAGTTGTCGTTGTCAGTTTTTCCATCTTGATTATGAGAGTTTCGAACCTATGACCTTGGGTCTATGTCACAATAGATCATAATTGTATCTAAAATACTAAACCTACCCTCAAACATACAAATCAATAAATAAATTATTACTTATAAGAGAGAAAGAAGGATCTTGTACCTTGTATCCCAATGTTTGATGAAGATCCTCGCTCTTGACCTTTGACATTCTCTAGTTCTTTGTCTCTACCAGCCTGCAAAAGAAACCAAATAGATACTGCAGTAAGGTAGTTATCAAATTAAATTATAGATGCAATATGTAAATCTAGATATGTAAAGAAAATTCAACATATAATAATTACTTAAACATAATTGCACATAGATTGAAGGAAAAGATAACTCTTTTATTAATCATCATGAATAGGTGAGTTACAACCTGATTATGAATGATGGCTCTACCTTGAAACAAACCACCTGAATTCCTCCACTAAACTCTTCAAGCATAAAATCAACAATGGAGTAATTCCTCATATTATATAGAAGGGATAGGAACACACCCAACAATCATATAGGAGAGAGGAAGAGATAATGGAAAGTAAATTTCCATATCAAGAGATACTACTCAGAGATTCAGGAAATAAGGAATCTTGCAAATGGACAACATGTTCTTGCACCAAGGTTGTATCTCCCCATATACACCCCCATAGGTGCTTATATACCATCATAAATAGGTTTAGATGGTTACATTCCATTATGTATGGGAAATTATGGGTTTAGGACCGGGAAAACCTATAAATGCCATCCAAAATGAAGGAATATTGTTTTCACAAAATTAGGGGTGTACACGATTTAGAAACTAGAAAATAGTGTGCGTACATGAGTTGCACATGGATGAATAGCATACATCAACAAAGAGACTTTTTTTAAAGATTATTTTGATGAAGGAGAGTGGGATAAATGTTTGTATGTTGAGTAATGGACTAGCCCATCTGAAAAATTAAATTTGGTGTGGAAATTTGTGTGGTAACAGATGCCCCCTAATGTGTGAGGTTAGAAGAGAAACTGACGGACGAAACACATTATAACTCTGAGAGGCAAGGATGCATTGAAGTAAGTCCAAATTAAAGTACCCAAAAAATTGATCTAAGAACATAACCTATAAAAAAAATCAAGTAAGAGTATTCTCTTCTCAGGTCAGGAGTACCCATGCTCAGGAGTGATAAAAACATGGTTGCCAAATCAAGTACATTGCAAATCCATGAATAATAAAATATAACTGATGTCCATGGCCATGAAAACTATACAAAGTGGATCAATGTGATATATAAGAGAATTAATGATGGCCACTAGTAAATACACAGTGGATCCATAAAAATGTAGATCATATCCACAAATGGATACACAATGGAGCTATGCATTAGAATCAAATAAGAGGATATCTAGAGCCAATGAAGTGAAAAAAATGATCCTTTACAAGTATTGATGTCACTGAGGGTGGTACAATAAATAAAAGTCAGGTAGGAGCACACAATATGTGATGCTCGTACTTCACCTGAGGTCTTCAATTCGACCATCATGTTAGAAGTCTACACTATGTGAATAGATTTGTTGAACTAAAACACACTGAGACACCATTTGATTGCTGGTCATTGATGCATATTGTTAAAAAACACGAGACAACCCATTGATAATGATAATGGGTGTCAATATACCTAGTAAAGTCTAGCAAGTGTGAATAGAGGAGTGGACGTCGAACACTTGATAGAATCTACAAATCAGAGGACATTGATGTATTCCCACTTTCAATAGTGAGGGAACCTGCCACTGATGACCCCAGGCCACAAGGTACTAAAAATGACTCTAGATTCCTATCCCGGATCAAGACTTTTTGAATTCAATAAGAATAGATCCACTGGAAGGAAGGGATTAATGCATCCTCCATCATCCAGCATGAGGAGTAGTAGAAGGTTGAAGATTTGGAAGGACTCAGATGAAATCTTATAAGGACCACACCGAGGTATGAATCTGACATGCACCCGATGGAATAACACATGACAAAAACTTTCTGAATAGTATCCAATGATGAATATTACTAACACATATGAGTAATCCACCAATAGAGACAGATGGAAACCAAGGTAATGGATGAATCCCTATGTGTGATGATTGTTGTTGACGTCGAACACAAGGGAAATTGCTCAGTCAATGACCAATGATGGTTTGTCATCTGTTGAGCACAAGGTCACCTATAAATGATGTAAATAGGACCAGGGTAAAACTCTATGTCATAATATCAAAGCAATGAGTCATAGTTGATAAGAGAAGACCCTCCAACAATAAGTTAATGAGGACCTTCTATACTAGCACAAGTGAGATACAAAGATATTTGTGAAACTGATAAGTACTTGACTGAAACGGGAAGGATGACTCAGAAAGTCAAGGATTTCTATAGAATGGCTGACTCAGGATGAAAATTCCCTTAAAAAGAAGCACGCCACATTATTTGACTAATACATAGTGAAAAATAAACTCGCATACATTTGTGACATAGGAGGCATCAACAAATTCTCCCTATGACTAGAAGAATAACCAGTCAGAGGAGATTATGCTAAAAAATGAGAAAAATTTCCTCCTAAAGCCATAATAAAACCAATGATATTGAGACATTGACTCAAATATTGTGTTTTGTTCAAGGGTGAAAAGAGTGTTTCCAAACAAAAGAGATAGATGCTTTCCCCCCTCTTTTTTTGTTTTTTGACTTTTTTATCTTTTTCATATTATTAAAGCATAAAAAGGAATTAAATAATGCTATAGTAAAATGGATGAAATGAGTATCACATGTAACAAAAATATTTCTAGAGAACAAGGAACATACCTATGCTCAATGCAAGGAAAACATGTGTAGGATATGGACACTCAACAAAACGTTTCCTCGAGAGATACAGGTGTCAAGTTGCAAGGATAGTATTGCAAGGCAGGTAATTTTCAAGAATGCATATACAATGGGCTACATAACAACAAGCTAAAGCTAACATTCGGCCTAAGAAGTGTGAGGGGTAAAAATGAAATGCAACTACAACTCAACACACCAAATTTTTGTAATTCATGTAGGTAACTGGCCAGCAATATATGAGAGGAATATATGAATATTTGACACAAATTCATGGCGAGCTTCCGAGCCTATAGAAAAATTGCAGCATGAGTGCTAAAATGGATAGGAAGGTACTAACTAGGACACCCGTGAAGAGGTAAGTTATGCCATCTATAAACGACACCTTTAGAGAAGCTTGAAGGTATAATGTCGCAATGAATGGGATTAACCCTATGGAATGGAAGGTATAATGTCACAAAATATGGGATCAATAAAGATAAATGCATAATGTAGGAGGAATGGAACCTACCCTATATACCAGTAAGGAGCACAATACATGTCACAAAATCCATAAAATTCCAATATATGTAGAAACACACAAAGGAGGGAGTCCCATAGGTATTAACCAGAAAAGATTGAGAAGAAATAATGAGGCTTCAACAAAAATCATGGTGGTACTGAATGAGATTCCCAAGCCTAATAGGAAACTTTCAGCATGAGCACCAAATTGAAAAGGGGTTCTAAGTAAGGAACCCATGGAAGTTAGGCTCTACCATCAATAAAATGATATTTCAAAAAGTAGTTAGATGGGTTCATATCACAATTTAATGAGGTAAACCCTTGGGCAAAGAAGAAATTGCAAATTAAAATGAAAAATGCAATGTGGGTGAGACCTATTCAAATATGTCAGTTGTACGAAAACATTACCTTCCCATTGTCTTGAAAAAGACTTTGCCAATCGGAAAAAGGGCCAAAAACCACCCTAAGTATACTTCTAAAACCTGAAATGCGAGAAAACCACTACAAGTCCCATTAAACATTAGAGCAATTAATAAAAACATGACAAAGCTATAGTAATTGGGTAAAAAATGGACATTAAACAGTAAAAAACTCACCATTTTACCATGTTATTGCCAAAATTTACCAAAGTTTAACCTTGTTGGTGAAAACCCTTTCAACTTAAAACAAAGATTTTGAGAGCTTGGAGCAATGGAATCACTCATGACTGGGACCAAGTAAGTTTCAAACTCTACTGTTCATTTTCATCCATTTCATTTTCAAATTGTATGAGAAATTGAGGAGCGTGGTTCTCTTTTTCTTCCATACTCTACGTGTATGTGATTCACCTTAGGATGAATCATGTATATATGCTATTCGACCAAAAATGAATCACATATATATATGCGAGTGTTATAACTGTGAATATTGTATATGTTTGAAAAAAAATGAAAAAAAGAAAATTACTAACTCTCTTGATCTTCACAATTCACATGATGTATGTTCAGTGGAGAGAACATGAACATGAGTCTATTGATAATTTTTTGTAGGAAGATGTTCATGAAATTGAAGCCCTACATCGATGTGGTATGTATAAAGTCTTCCAAACAAGTAACATGCAAGCACAAAGATGGTTACTGAAATTTCTCATAGACTACTGACATCCAGATACAGAGGCATTTATACTCGATGGAAAACCATTGATCATCATAGTGGAGGATATATATTTCATTACATGCCTCTCTATCTATTTCATTACATGCCTCTCATGAAGAGAAGAGGAAGTGAACCTGAGAACCCAAGGATGTGGTGGCTTAACCATAGAATATTATATAGCCACATATTGGGAATTTGGCACTGTCAAGGTGGGTTCAGAAGTACCCATAAAAAACATACAGAGCTTAAACATGAAATACCATCATGTATACCATGACTCATATTGTAGGATCGACATCTTTACACTAGGAATCGTGATCTCAAACAAAATATGTCATTGAGTATCTGAGACCAACAATGTTTGAATGGAGTAGTACTATGATCAAATGTATGAGGACACAACTGATGGACTGCAAATTGCAGAAGAATAAAAACTATGGGTTCAGAAGTGTTCTATGTGCCTTTTTCTTTGAGAGAGTACTGGACATAAGCCTAAGGACACATGTGAGAGAACACCAAATAACATGGCCAACATTAATATATGGATAGAGTTATTGTTCCTTAGGTTGTTCTTACCAAATAACAATGCCAAGGCACCCAAAGAAGCCCTTGAGAAGCCTCTTCCTTCTTTAGTCTCTCTTAGAAAAATCTAGGATCCAAAGGGGGTATCCTTTTGTTAAATTAAATATGAAGGTAGATTAGATTTAAAGAAATATCATAATAAATTAAAATATCCAATAGCATCACTGTGGTAATAAAACAAGTCAACTTTATCCAATGAGTATCAAACTATATCAAATAAAACAAGATATTAGTTTAGTTCAAATCAGAAGAAAATAAACTAGATCCTATCACTTCATGGTTAAGAAGCATTTTCTCAAAGATAAAGTGATCATAGTATAATAAATCAAATAAAACAACTAGTGCCATTATAAAAAGATTCCATGAACAACATCTGCATCATATACAATAGTGAATACTTGGTATATTAGACAAACATATATCATTCATATAAAATAGCAATAGAAATATAATGTCAAGCCAACCATGTTTTTTGACTTGAAAACCATCCTTCTAAAATGAATAAAACTTAAAGGATGATCATGTCAACCCAATGAAAAAGATTCATATTGTAATCAATTGATATACAAGAGAACTAAAAATAAATATAAACAAAAATAAAACACTGACATAACATAAATGCCCTTACAATTTG
The DNA here is from genome assembly GCA_010110895.2 of Picea sitchensis. Classification (NCBI taxonomy): domain Eukaryota; kingdom Viridiplantae; phylum Streptophyta; class Pinopsida; order Pinales; family Pinaceae; genus Picea; species Picea sitchensis. Next base: position 4,460 of record SNQJ01S0200897.1, on the reverse strand, counting down.
GTGTCGAATCTTATTTCAAAAATGAAACAAATATGTTACTAAAGATATGAAATATCATCATTCTCATGGAAGTGAATTCTTAGAAAGAAATGTATATCTTTACAGGAAATGCTCACCCTTTGAGAGTCTTCAAAATATATTTTGATAGTTCTTTTAGTAACCATCAAATAAATTTCTTGAAACTAACTTTGAAATAGAAGTAAATTAAAAAAAAAACAACTATTTTTTCCTCTCTAGTTTGGACCAACTTCAATTTTCTTAATTAAAGGTAAATGGCTAGTTGTCGGCTCCTTAATGATAATATTCTTCCCTTTGTGTGTCGCTCCTCTTTGACTTTGATGACTGGTCTCAACAATATCATGAGTTACTTTACTGGTTCCTTTATCTTCGTCCGTTTGAATAATCATTTTGTGAAGAAGCTTTGTTGGGATGAGATTGAATTTGAGCATTTCATTCCATTTAGTATTCGAGGAAAAAGGATATTTCAACATATTTTTGTACAACACTTCAAGTTCCATGGATAAATAATAAGGACTAGCAGGTTGGATGATTAACAAAATAGTGAGCATCAACAAAATAGTAACATATTTTCCCAAAGAGTTAACAATAGTTTTCCTAGAGAATACTTTGTTTCCACCAATGTCGAATTACATATTATATTTCCAAGTGACCAAAATCTGTATATAGGCTTCCTTAGGTTGAAGCAAAGAATCATTTGTCGAGGGAGATGGTAAACAATTTTTTCTAACCTTTTTGAATTGTCTTTTAAATTTAATTATCACATGATGAACTTATTCAATCTTTTAACCAATGCTTTGAGCAGCTCCCCCTTTTCTATAACATTTCTTACTTTAAATACAACACCAAATCTATATGTCACTCCAAAATATTTTAATTCCTAATCAGAAAGAGAATTGATAAACTCAATAATATTTGCATCCTAAGGAATCTTCTTTTCAATTTTAGATAGATGATTGTTGATATCAAGCTATGCATTTTTTATCGTCATTATTTCACATTATTTATATGTTGGACATAGTGTCATTAATGTGTTTTCATTGATGTAAAATAGTATAACAGTTAGCAAAAAATGTCAGGTAGTATGTAGATATTAAATCCCAGGAGGGTTAGCGAATGAAGATCAAAGCTCAGAAGGAAGAGCACATTGTAGAAATGTCATCGGGATCGATTGAAATACTTAGAATTCGATCGATACACAGGAAAATGTGAGAAGCCTCAACATTCGTTTGATCAAGAAATTGATGGTGTTGATCGTCTCATGTAATAGACGTCAGTCATATGAGTGAATGTGGGCTTAAGGACCATTGGAGGATTGGTCAACGATCATATCAAGTTGTGACCATTGGATATGTAAGAAAGATCAATGATAGGGATGGATTACGGAGAGAAAAAACACAATTAAACAATGTTTTATTCCCAATCCCGCAATGAGTCTAGATTGTCAGATCTCATCGACTCAAAGATCGACGACTTTGGTTGATCTACCAAACGGTTAGATTAAGTCTGTATTGTTGGATACACAAGTGCCAGATCAACGACAGGGACAGATTACAAAGAGAGAAAGGAGAATTAAATAACATGTTATTTCTAATCCCGCAATTAGTGAAGACCGTCAGATCTTATAGATTCAAATATCAACGACTATGGTTGATCCACCAATAATCACACAACTTCAATTATGGAGTTTGGGCGACGAATTAAACCACTCACAAGTTACAGTTCCATAATTCACATCAATCGTCGGATCGAGGAAAGTAGAAGGAAAGGATAAGCAAGGGAAAAGGCCCAAATAGCCAAAATCTCGACGGTCGTTGGATCGTGTTAAACCTTTCGGGTTAAAGAATGACCACTAGATGCAGTTAAAGTTACTTGAGGATTATACTTCGGGAGAAAAGGGTTGAGAACAAGTAAGATCACCTTAAGGCCGAAGTATCAAAGAAAATGTGAACCGTTCGATATGAAGAACACTTCGAGAGTTATCAGGACCATCAAATCATGTTTTAGTGGAAGGACAGAGTAAGCCACAAATGTACCGAAATAAATGTAAGTCATCTGATATAAGGAATCACTTTGGAAGATATCTTGACCTTCTGATCAAGGAAAGTAGAAGGATAGGATAAGCAAGGCCAAAGGCCTGAAATCTCGAATAGTTGAATTCTCGACGATCATTTGATTGTGTTAAACCTTTTCGAGTTAAATAATGACCATTGAATGAAGTCAAGTTACTCAAGGTTTACACTTCGAGGAATCTCACTTCGAGAGAATTGGGAAGTGGAGAAATCGAATTACTTGAAGTCCCAAAGGCCGAAATGAATAAGGAACGTTAAAGCTGGACAATAAATGATGACCATCAGATCAGGATGATGGTCAACTTAAGTGCTGAATAATTTAGAGAAATGGAGTTGAGAACATGTAAAATCACCCGAAGGATGAAGTTCCGAATTCACGAGGTTAAGACACATAGCATTCATATTGAGAGCCCTCATCATCAACAGTGACGTCCGCAAGGACATGTGGAACAGTCAGATAATGAAAAGTGTCAAGATGAAATCAACATTTGAAGTACGTGTAAATCACGAATTTGAGTGACACGTGGCAGCCACTCAGCCCATGCCATGTCAACAAGTTATGTCACTCCAGGAGTTTTACCTTAGGAGTTTCACCACCAAAAAATGACCTAAGTCCTGAAGTCCCTAAGTGGACATGAGTTGTTCAATTTGAAGAACACTTCGAGAGAATTCTCAACCATTGATCAAGTACAGTGGAAGGATAGTGTAAGTGGAAGTGTTAACTGAAAACAAGTGGTCTCCACTACCTATGAATTATTCAGCAGGTGAGCAACGATTATCCTAAGTCCCGAAGTCCCGAAGTGGACATAAGTCATCCGATCTGAAGAATACTTCGGGTGCATTCTCAATCGTTGAATATTTTGGACACACATATTTTATTCCAGAGATTTGTAAAGAGGGTGGAAGTCGCGAGGGTCGGAGTGACGAAGGACCAAGAGTCGTCCATCTCATTGGGAGATTAAAACATGACCATTGATTTTATTAAGTGATCAAGCACTCGCTTGGCCTAGCGCTTGATCATTGCTTGTGGTCATATGGAATAAATAAACAAAGGGTGAAATAAGAAGCGACGCTTAAATTAATAATCTCATGGTCCTATGTGTATGGTCATATGTAAATGGTTTGAAGGAAGCGCCTTAGAAGAACTCGGTTTCTGCAATATTTGCAGAAATATGGAATCGAGTTAAAAGGAATTTGATCCATACATGTGATATATTTACTAAAAGAACTCGCACTAAGTTAAAATAATTAACATTAATGGTTGAATAATAATAGTAATTATTGTTAATATTAAAATGAAGAGGTGTGATGGTCCAAACAAAGGGACACAATGCTTCATGGCTCACACTAGTTGGAAGAATATATAAACGAGAAAGAGTAGTGAGAAGGAGGTGTGTTTGTAGTCCATATAATAATATCAAAACAAAAACAGAGCTCAAGAAGAAGAATTGTTGGTTCTAATGGGTCTGTCAATGTCTTATTGAAGATCAAGAATAGAATAAGACAGAACAACAGTTATGCAATCCATTATTTTATATAGAATACCTTTATTGGACTGCAGCAGATTCATTGAAGATTAAATGACAGAATCCAGAGAGCATGAGATGAAGTTTGACTACAGATAACCAAAAGACCATACAAGCACAGGTTGCAACAGACAAGTAGAAGGTATAGCAGTTAATGATTATAAGAAGACTTGAAGAATTGAGAGTATATCCATGTGTTTATAAAAACCTAGAACATAGTACAATAAATGTTTTATAAGTGCTATAACCTGCATAAAGGGAGGAAGGGTGGAGCAAGGGAAAACAAGTCGAAGTCAAGAAGTCAAATTAGATAGGATTTGTGTTAATGTCTGCATGAATCAAATTCAATGAAGAGAATCAAAGATTGAATTGAATTGTCAAATTAAGGGTGTTTGGGTGGTGCGAGAGCATGTTGGAGCCTTCATGGGAGTTTGTGCTTCCTTGTCAGTTGTAGCTAACTAAATAGGGGGTTGTATCCTCCTTGTAGTTGTAGCCGGTAAATAGGGTGTCGAAGCATCCTTTCAGTGGTAATTGATAAATTAGGGGATCGTAGCCTCATTTTAGTTGTAGCTGGTAAATGGGGCGTGAAAGCATCCCTTCAGTCGTAGCTGAAGAAACTTGGAGACTGTCTCTCCATCAAGTTGTAGCTTGAATTTTTTTTTTTAAAAGAACAATTTATTAATGAGAAAAGAGTTGGTGGTTTTTGCTATTGGGTTCTGCGATAAAATACTGTGTTCATAAGGTCTTTTGTTCACCATATATTCCTTAATTGAATAATTATTGTGTGTGCTTAATAATGATGGAATTAATAAGAAAAAGTAGGCAATATTGATTCACCCCCCCC
>SNQJ01S0200893.1:0-22544 GCA_010110895.2 Picea sitchensis | reverse complement strand
ATTGATCACACTACCAACCTTCCTAACCTCTTAACTCAACAAAAGTATGGTGATCTTGGAAAGCTTCTCTTAATGCTTTTTGAGCACAGAAACAAAATTCTAAAAAATCACAAATAATCACTTACCCTCTTAAGGTCCGATAAACCAATTAGATCTTAGTGAATGTTAATCATCATCATCATCATTAATGAATTAAAAATTAATTAAATTATTCAATTACTTCCTTTTAACTATGCTATCCATTATGTCATATATTTTATGGAAATTTATATTAAATAATTTAATCTGTGGAAATGAAATAAAGCTAAAAGAAAAATGCAGACAAATAAAATATCTCATCCCTGGAAATGAAATAAAGCTAAAAGAAGAATGCAGACAAATGGAAGTCATATTTTTAATGGGAATTTATATAAAATATCTTATCCGTGGAAATGAAATAAAGCTGCAAGAACAATGCAAACAAATGGAAGTTATTGCTCCTTAGATTCGTAAGGATGTGCAAAAAAAAACAACAATCGTGGTATTCCACTCACGTTATGATATGTACATATACATTTTCTTCAATTATTGCACGGTCCACTCAGAGAGAGCTTGCACCCTGGAAGACAAATCCATGCACACGTCCACTCAACCCCCCGTTTTGACCAACTCGCCASATTCCAACAAAGAGGAAAACTCCACCCTCGGTACTACATTCCAACAATGTCACGACGCACATCCTAAGGCTTTAAGAGCAACAACATTTTATAGGTACAGTCCTTATGTTGGTTAAAGGCAGCAACACCCACATACATTATACAACTTGAAGGCCTTCACGAGAAAACTATGGGGAAAAGGAAGTACAACTCCCCCCACATAATACAAGCAAGCAATTGACACATGTGTCCTAACTTATATTAACTTATATTCCCTCAATACGCTCACGATCGAAGACAATATCCCCATCCTAGTTATTGAACATCTTTGGGATATGCTTCATAGTGACAAATTCTTCACTAAATTGGAACTTTGTTCAAGATAGCATCAAATACATATGGAGGTGGACATTCCTCTTTCATCTATTTATGAGAACCCTAATTGCAGTAGTACTAGTGCTTTTAAACATAGAGTTGATGTGCCATTTCTAGATTGGATTATGAATAGTAATTTTGATCAATATTAAAGAAATTAGGATCATTTGAAATTTGTTGATTTAAAATCTTTATGGAACCAAAGAATGGCAATGTGAAGAAATAGGGAAGATTTGATCCAACTATGTAACTAAGAAACATATTTTATGGAGAGAGTTGAAGTTGCTCTTAAGAAGGATCGAATAGCTTTTAAGGAGGATAAGGAGTGTAGTATCATAGGAAAGACATACCCTATCATCAGAGCAGAGTATAGCAATGACATACATGCTTGTTATGATTTAGAGAAGGATTGTGATGACTAGTATCTAGGGAGAATGATCATTTCTTAGAAGACAACTACCTCTAGCTTCTCTTTGATAAATTTACTCCATCATATGAAGAGAAAATCATTAAGAGAAGTCAATGGTAGGATATGACTACCATTTTTTATCCTATAATTCTCCAATGTTGGTGTTTCTTCCATATCCACAGCTAATCTTTTCCATTTATGTTGATGATGTTTTAAATATGGATGGCTTTGTTTATTTGGATCCACATGATTGTGGTGGGCATTTGGAGCACAATAATTAGTCATTAATTGATATTAGGTGTCATCAATTGGGAGTTCACATGAGTATTTGTACATGTGACTTGGTTTTATGGATGAGCTTCTTGGACTACTTTAGCATTGAGGCTAGTACTTATACATAGGAGCTTGGTTTATGGATGGGCACTTAGACTAATTTAGCATTAAAATTGACACTTGTAGATGGGACCCTGGTTTCCTATACTACATCATTGTAGTTAGCACCTATACATAGGACCCTAGTTTATGGTGGTACATCATCATTTCTAGCATTGAGAGCAACTCTTGTCAAAGTGGGATGGAATCTTGTGATCCTTCTAACTAGGGGTGTAATAATGACAATAATTTTTCTTATAATTTTCTCCCATTCATGTTTATGTTTAATCACAACCTTACATAAATAGATTTTCCATAGTTAAATCTATAGATTCAATATATTTTTATATTATTCCTATTTTCTTCTTAAAATAGAAAGTGAAGCAAGGACATGAAAAATATAATGAAAACAAAAGATTAAGATTCCTCAACGAAGTTAAAGTACACAAATTTCCATATAAAAAGTATAAATTTTATATCCTCTAGTTAAATATTAATTATTAAATGAAATAACATTTATGCAAATAATACTCTATTTTTTCTCGTGTTCTAATTCCAAAGATCATGGCACATTGCCTTTAAACATCACTTCATCCCAAGAATTTGTAAGTCAAATCATGTAAGAAGACTTAACTTACATCATCTTCTCTAATTTTTTGTTTCATTCTCATCTCTTTAGACTCTTATCCACACATACTTATCTCCTTTAGGTTTTCATCCATACATGGTAGACAATCCTTAAGAATACTTTTAGGGATGTCTCTACTTTTCTCTTTGTACTCTTTAAACATTTTTATCAACTTTTCGAAAGTTGTGAGTTATTAGACATTAGGTTAATGACCTATTCTTTATAGTGACACAATTCTATATTCAATCTCTTTAATTGATCCACAATGTTATCTTCGTAATGTTTTATATTTTTTATTAAAAACTCCACTTGCAAAATTTATTCCTTGAAATGAAATAAAGATAAAAAGATAATGCAAATAATTGGAAGTCCTTCCTCCTTCCATAAGTAACCCTTATAATCATCTAACCATCCATGTACACAAACCAATATTTATGACATTTCATAATGTAACAAATATATTTATGATAGTCCATCACATTATGAAAGAATCCACTTGAAAAATTTATTCCTTGAAATGAAATAAAGGTAAAAGGATAATGTAAATAATTAGAAGTCCTTCCTCCTTCAATGAATAATCCTCATAACCATCTAACCATCCATGTGCACAAACAAATATTTATAATATTTCATAATGCAACAAATATTTATGATAGTCCATCACACTAATTTAACTAATTTATGATAGTCCATCACATTATGAAAGTAATATGGTACTAGGTTAACAAAATGTTGTTTTTATTTTTATTTTTATTATATATTTCATTATATTATGAAAGAAGTAGGGTAATAGATTTGAATTTTTTTTTCAAAATGTGTTTTTATCAAATATTTCATCACATTTTGATATATATGAATAGGATAATAAGTTTATAAAATAGTGTGTGAACTTTTTTTATATAAATTATGTGTAGAATTTATGAAACCTTTAATATTTTGAGTGGATAGTCCATTCATCTTCAAAGATAAGAGGAAAATATAAGGAAATCATTTTTTATTATTTTATTCATTTTTATAAAAATAGTCTAATAAATCTTCACCCTATAAAATCTTAATCTCAACACTTTTTTTTCTCACTATTTTAACTTTATTTTGTCTATAATAAATGGACTATCCACTCAAAACATTAAACATTTCATAAATTTTACACATAATTTATATCTAGAAAGTTCAAACTCATCATATTAATTAATTGTGAAAACCTACAAACTTAATTTTTAAATTTATTTTCATTAGATATTCCATCACATTAATTATAACCACTAATAAAATAATAAATTGATAAAATATTTTTTATATATATCTATTAAAATCAAATTTTATAATTTTTATTTACAAATATTAATATTAAATAAAATTGTAATTTTTAATCATATAAAAAGTTTAACATTTTTTTAAATAAATATAATTTTCAAAAAACAAATATAATTTTCACAAAATTATAATAATTTTATGTAATTTGACATCCCATCACCATTACGCCAACAAAAAGAACCGACACTAATTTTATTGAACCATTATCTTAATCCCATTATGATATGTGTAGTGCACATTATACATTATCATGGATTTTCTTTAATAATTGCACGGGCCACTTATAAAGTTATGTTGGAGGATCAATACTTAAGGGTGAAGCACAAATCTTTTCCTCAAGCATGCCGTCGTCTAACCTCCAAATGTACGACATGTAAGGTTAAGAATTTTTAAACATTAATGATTTTATTAAAAAACAATAACACGACGAATATTCTAGTGTTTAAAAATGCTTACTTTTGGGGAGCACAATATTTTATTGCTACATGTCCTAGTATTGTTTGTACAAGTCTTCACAACCCACAAACATAACATAATACTATATACAATTTAATAATAACGGTTGGATTCGATTCGGAATTAAATATACAATTTAATAATAACGGTAAGATTTTACTTGGGATTACATTTGAAGTCTTTTATGTATGGGTTGGTTAACTGTTCTACGAAATGACTTTTTTTTGTTGGAATTCGGTGATATAAATTTATACAAATTACTATTTTTTGTTGTTCAGAATCTATTTTTGAATGCAAAAATGGATTCAGCATGCTGAAAACCTCTGAGAGCACTTGGATTTTACAGAAATAATCACTTAAATCTACGAATCCAACAATTTCTCACCGAAATTCGGGCAAATATCCCCAAAAAAATCTTCATTTTGTAGAATCTTTAACCTACGACCTCTATGCATGTCGAGCATTTTATGGAAGAGAATTAAATTATTTTGTATACGAAATACAAACAAAACATGTAATTGAAAATGATTTTATTTTTTTTTAAGAATTTTTTTTATGTGCCACTACATCATTATATGCATATAAAATTTGCTCATCTAAAATAACCTTATGAAAGGGAATAATTCCCCACTTTAGAGTCAAAATAACGATAAAGTAAACAAAAGATACTATAACTATTTTCCAAATCAATTATACATGTCAATGCAAATCTGAAGAATAATACCTATGTCTAAAGAATAATACCTATGTCTAGTTGGCTAGTCCCTCTTTTGTTGTGTTTTGTGATTGATCTTGAAAGAATCATGAATGTCTCAATGTTCTAAACTCCTTTTCAAATCTGCACACATTAAGAAACACGACCTTTCTCAAATGATCAAGTATAGAAACTGTGAATAATAATCATATGACAAATCAAGTAACTAATAACTGGTCGATCTTAATTAATTTCACGTAACTAATTCCTCCCTAAATCATGTAATCAATGACAATTAATCAAATGAAGTTCACAATGATTGGGGTGGGAGGGAGGAAGAAGTGAGATCTTATATTAAATAAAAGTATAATAGCAATATAATACTTGAATCTACCGTTGGCACCTTCGTCACCAAAGCCTGAGCTCCTCCTTGCTTGGACCACTTATAGACTTCAACTCTGCTTCAAACTCTTCACTATATGTGGATGGGAAAATCCACACGGATTTAAATCCATCTCTGAGCAAGATAGTCAAGTTAAAAAAAAAGGGTTTCTGCAGTGCTAAATTCTTAATGCAATTATGTAGTGTAAGAATATTAAGATRGTAAGTTGTCCCTTCRCTAACATATGAATCCCAATTATACTCTTAAAAGTTGGTTAAGTTCATTGACAATATAAATTGGGTTGTACATGTGTATGGAACCCATAATTCCCACTTAGGAGCATGCAATTAATGTATTTTTTTTTCCAATATCTAAAATGCATAGACACCATGATTGAAGGGAAAGAGAAGATGTATGGTTCTTTTCTTATGGAAAAGTGTGTATACAAGGTAAACTGAAGAGAGCATAAGTGTCCTCAGACACACATATTTTATTAAAAGAAGGGAAATATTTTACACAATAAATGGGAGAGCTTACAATCTCCAACATTACTCTCGCATGAGAATACGAGATCTTCAATCAGCTCATTAAACTAATTATAAGCTAATTTTTGTTTGAACATCTTATCACATAATCATGTGAGTATGACAAGTGTCCATGTACAATTTCCCACACTAGAGTCAAAATAATGACAAAGTAAACAAAAGATACTATAACTATTTTTCAAATCAATTATACATATCAATGCAAACAAGAATGTATGAAGAAGAATACATATGTCTAGTTGGCTAGTCCCTCTTATGTTGTGTTTCGTGATTAATCTTGAAAGAATCATGAATGTCTCAATGTTCTAAACTCTTTTTCAAATATGCACACAGTAAGAAACATGGCCTTTCTCAAACGATCAAGTATAGAAACTATGTTGATTTCATGGAAGGTTATTTCAGTTCAGATTTGCAGCCTATGATCAACTACCATCTTGGAAATAAATATGATGGTAAATCAACATCAGTGTTAGATATGGATTGCTTGCCACTAGGGGTTTCATTTCAACCAACATTGTCTTCTGATTCAGAAGATTGTTATTTCCAGCAGTCTCAACATATTTTTCAGCTTTTTGTGGTAATCAACAGGTTGAATTACATGAAAACAAGGATGGAGTGGAAGCGATGAAACATGATTTTTGTTTTATGTATGTTCTGGAGGATCCATTTGTTGTTTTGTTGGAGGCGGCAAACCGTCCCAATGTTTTTAATCTTTTGAGATTTGAATTTATAAATAAATTTTTGAATGACTTATCAGTAAACAACATTTGGAGCAAGCATGTGCAAAGAAAGAAAAAAGTGGATAAAGTGATTGCATGGTTGCATTGGCATTTTGATTTCATTTGATTGGCATATTTTTCAGCAATTGGGGTAGGTAGGAGTGTGAATAAGCTTGGTACTACGAGCATTTTTTTTAGCAATCTATAGTTTTCATTCTCAAGGTAGTTTCAGATTTCAGTTTGGAGCATATACAAATTTGGGTTTTCAGCGGATGCAGTCATTAAAAGTATGAGAAGGTTGTTGGTCCTCTTCATTGATAACAATTTTCTCATGTAAAACAATGTCACTGTGAATACAGTCATACTTCATTGCTTCCTCTGTTATCTCATGATTTACTTTCAACAATTCAAAGGAAGAAAAACATAATGGAAGACAATTTTCCTTTGCAATTCCACTGTTTTCTTCATATTCAACATCATGCCTAGAGGATTTCTGATTTGAAACATTATAAACATTTTGCTTCAACAATTTGAAAGACACAAAACACAATGGCAAAGTTCTTTCACCTAATTCAAAACTTTCTTCATTTTCTTCACTGTTGTCATATGCACATTTTTCAATTTCTTTGGATTACTGAACATACTCATTTTCATATTCATCTCCGACCAATGGCTGCAATTTTGAACTGACGAGACCTTCTACATAACAAGTAACGGGGCTATTAAACACACGAGAATATTGTTGCAATTTCTTGTCAATTTGTTCCAGTGAATCAGTTTGATTTGGCATCAACACACACTCCTTTGCTTCAGTGATGATCTGAGAATTTTCTTTCAACAATTTAAATGAAGAAAAGCATAAAGGTAAAGAATTTCCTTCAACTGATTCAATACTTTCTTCTTTGTAACTGTGATATGTAGGTTGATTTCTCTCATTACACTGTTGAAAAGGAACATTTTCTGATAGAGAACATGCAACTGGTTGTTCTAGGAAGTCAACACCATAATCATCATCATATTCATAATATATAGGAAAATCAACAACATCTGCAATGTCACCTAACAAGAAAAAGCTTGGGACATAAACCTGCTCCTCAACAAACTGATTTGCAAATTCATTTTCTTGATTGTCTACAAATGAATACATAAAACAATCATCCCCATGCTTATGATGAGATGGATCATAAGCCAAATTAGCACCTTATTTTTCAATAAGTGGAATATAATCCTTTGCAAAATGATCAACATTTAAAGCTTCAAGAAGACATATGATATTATTAACCCTCTTCTCAAGATTCAAATCATATGTTTTTTGTTTATATTCACTGTCATGTTCTTTAGCATCCAAATCCTCATTTTGAATCTGTTTACATGCTTGAATATTGTGTTGAATCTCCTGAGCATCATTAAACATTTGTTGTAAGGACTTGGATCTTCTTTCCATTAGAAGGAAAGACAAATCTGGATGGAAGATTGTTGCATAATGGAGCATGGCAATAGCTTCAGTGGGTTGAATTTCGTTAGGGAGTTTATAATAAAGACTAGCAAACCTCCTATTGAAATTTGAGATGGTTTCATCTTTCATTCTTCTCATGGCATAAAACTCTGAAAGGAGTAGATCCCATGACTTTCTCTCACCCCAAAATCTATGAAAAGCTTCCCTCAATTCATCCCACGAGCTAATCGACTGAGGCTACAAATGTCTGAACCATGATTTGGCATCTCCTTGTAAGGACTGAGAAAATGCCCTCATAGACACATCATCATGTTCAATCTCAAAAAGTTCTATAAAATGCTCAAATACCTGAATATGTTTTTTAGCTGACTTTCCATCAAGCTCTCCATCGAACCGAGGAAGGTACTTATAATGTTTTAGAGGAAAGTCAGGAAGGATGGAAGGAAATTTAAGAGGATTGTATCTTTCTTGAATCTCGGAGGGTGTGGGATTAAGAATAGAAGGTACAAGCTCAACTTTGGTTTCATTAAGCTCACAAGAATGATCATGAACATCATATGGCTCAAAGGAAGGAGCTTGGTGAATATCAGTTATATAAGGAGGTATACCTACAGTTTTCCATGGAGGATATACACGGGAAGATCTCTGGGCTTCATTTGAATGCAGTAAGTGAAGAAATATTCTTTTAAAAAACTGAGGAAAGCACAAGAAGATATTGATAAAAAAGAAAAGTACTTCTTGGACTAAACTTAAGCTCAAGTACCTGATTTTTTCATACTTCCCTTCCATATATTTGTCAACAGGTCTCATTCTCTAGTGGAGTCTTTGAATCACATTTGAAGCTTGATTGGAGTCGCCATGAAAACTTTAGCTCTGGATTCTTCTCCCAGTGGAATCACCTTCAACTGACTTTCTGATGTGTGGAGTCGTTAGAGAAGAAATACAACCAATATGTGCCTAAGTGTCTACTGCTCTCAGACCTTACAACTAAAACAATGTCATTCTTTCTGAGGAAAATAATAGCAATCGTCCCTGGCAATGGCGCCAAAATGTTAGCACTCGATAATTTCTTTGGGCTGTATTAAAGAAAGCCCCGAGGTAACTGTTTCAACCAACTTTAGATTGTATTCTGGCCTATACAACCAGAGAGGGTTGTCTCATATGTCTAATGACTGGTAATAACTCAAATATTTCATCAATAAATGCACAGAGGTCAGATTCTGCAATAGTAGATCCCACGACTTTCTCTCACCCCAAAATCTATGAAAAGCTTCCCTCAATTCATCCCACGAGCTAATCGACTGAGGCTGCAAATGTCTGAACCATGATTTGGCATCTCCTTGTAAGGACTGAGAAAATTCCCTCATAGACACATCATCATGTTCAATCTCAAAAAGTTCTATAAAATTCTCAAATACCTGAATATGTTTTTCAGCTGAATTTCCATCAAGCTCTCCATCGAACTGAGGAAGGTACTTATAATGTTTTAGAGGAAAGTCATGAAGGATGGAAGGAAATTTAAGAGGACTGTATCTTTCTTGAATCTCGGAGGGTGTGGGATTAAGAATAGAAGGTACAAGCTCAACTTTGGTTTCATTAAGCTCACAAGAATGATCATGAACATCATATGTCTCAGAGGAAGGAGCTTGGTGAATATCAGTTATATAAGGAGGTATACCTACAGTTTTCCATGGAGGATATACACGGGAATATATCTGGGCTTCATTTGAATGCAGTAAGTGAAGAAATATTCTTTTAAAAAACTAAGGAAAGCACAAGAAGATATTGATAAAACAAAAAAGTACTTCTTGGACTAAACTTAAGCTCAAGTACCTGATTTTTTCATACTTCCCTTCCATATATTTGTCAACAGGTCTCATTCTCCAGTGGAGTCTTTGAATCACATTTGAAGCTTGATTGGAGTCGCCATGAAAACCTTAGCTCTGGATTCTTCTCTCAGTGGAATCACCTTCAACTGATTTTCTGATGTGTGGAGTCGTCAGAGCAGAAATACAGCCATTATGTGCCTAAGTGTCTACTGCTCTCAGACCTTACAACTAAAACAATGTCATTCTTTCTGAGGAAAATAATAGCAATCGTCCCTAGCTATGGCGCAAAAATGTTAGCACTCGATAATTTCTTTGGGTTGTATCAAAGAAAGCCCCAAGGTAATTGTTTCAACCAACTTTAGATTGTATTCTGGCTTATACAACTAGAGAGGGTTGTCTCATATGTCTAATGACTGGTAATAACTCAAATATTTCATCAATAAATGCACAGAGGTTAGATTCTGCAATAGGATATGTTTATTTTTGTTTTAAAAGGGATGGTAGGAGAAGCAAGAGAGAAAGTGTCATTGGGCAATGGAGTCGATTTAAGAAAATGATAGAAACAAATGAATCAGTGACTAAACTCGAGAGGATAAAAGCTAAATGAGCAATAGTCTTTCAGTTTAAAATCATTGAGTGTGGCGAGAGAAAAACACATGAAGCAACTCAGAGCATCGTTGGGGATGAATTCAGAGTTCACTTAGAAGAAACACAGTTCATCTAAATGGCGCGAATCTAGAGCACTGCGCGGTGAATTCTAGATTTGAAATCACGTTCCGATTTAGACAAAAAATACAAATGTGAATATAAAGAAAACATGAAAGTACATACGCAAAGAAAGAATACAATACATCAAACTGTCATTGTTAGAATATTTTCATCAAAGCTTCAGGACCTTTGCATTAAGTTTCAATCAAATCAAAATTACATTCAATAGTCACTGTCTACATTTTTTTTCCAAACAACCCCTTTTACATGAAAATAATCCCCATATCTAGAAAACTAATGTCACGCTTGGCTGCTAGGGTCGAACTACTCTCTCCTAGAATCATGGATCTGATTTCTTTGAAAGAGAACAATAACTTCAACGAATTTACTAAAAATAGAAAAACCAACTTTGCCAAATCATAATCGTAACTGAAATATTCTTTACAATCATTGATCGTGATAAAAATTCAACCATATGGTTGTGATAGTTCATCATGTGCATTGTTGGACACTCTGTCATCCCTACAAAACAAGTCTGCTACGCAACAGTAACCTACAGCAAAAACACAACGGATTGTGCAGCAAAATGGGAAAATAAGCGTTAAATATTACATCATATCTCACTACTAAAAAACTATTTTTATAAACTAAGAGAGGTGTTTGTATTTAATCTTGTTATAAATAACAACCTCTCTCAGTTTCTTGAAATTCATCTCCAGCTAGCTGGAATACGTGTCGCAAAAACATGTCTCGGACAGGAAATCATGAAAACTGAAAAATAGGGCTCAAATATTCCTTCTAATATCCCAAAATATGAAATGTTTTTCAACTATGAGAGAGGTTTTTATTATTTGGTTTGTCTTCAACAAAACCCTCTCGGGGATTTTCAAAATGTCTCTTCAGTTGGTCAGAAAGTGATCTTGAAGTTAACCACTAAACCAATCATTTGCACAACACGACCTGTAGCCTGTGCATAGGAAAATCCTTGCGCGAAAGCATAATCTGCGTGATAAAATCCTTTGTGTGACAAAATCCTTTGCGCGATGAAATCCACTGTGAAATGACATCCTCTGCACGACAACATGCTATGCACGACAACATCCACTGCGCAACAAAATCCATTGGGCGATGACATCCTCTATGCGACAACATCCTATGCATGACAACATCCCATGCGTGATAGCCCACTGTGCGATGAAATCCACTGCGCAACAAAATCCACTGCGTGACAGAATCCTTTGGGCGGTGAAGTGCTTTGCGCAGCGCATAGAAAATTTTGGAGTGCGTAGTTACAAATAGAAATGGAAATAATAAATGATAAGCTTCCTTTTGAAACTGGCCCTTGGAGATGTTAGATGATGCCATGCATAAAAACAATATGTGTGTTAATAGGCATGCCATTGCAAATTGTTGACAAACCTCTAACCTTAGATATGAAAATCATGGTGCTAACAGGATGGATCCACGTGTACACCCTACAAATCCATGATGTATCCCAAATATTGGATTCTATGCATGCCAAAGTAACACTTCTCCAAGTTGGCATATAACTTGTGTTGTTGCATGGTGCCCAATACCTGCTAAATATGTTCCAAATGTTCCTCCCAAGTTTTGTTGAATATGAGGATGTCATTCAAATATACAACCAAAAAGGAGCTTTTGGATGGCCATGATATATCATCCATCATTCGCATGAATTTGGTTGGAGCATTAGTCAAGACGAAAGGCATGACCAACCATTCAAAGAGGCCTTCTTTGGACTTGAAGGCTATCTTCCACACATTAGTTTGCTCAATCAACACCTAGTGGTAACCTGACTTTAGATTAATTTTACTGAAAAAATTGGCTCCCTTGAGATGATCGAGAAGATAATCAATCTAGGGAATTGGGTATTAGTTCTTTACTGTGATCTTTTTAAAGGCTTTGTAATCAATACAAATTTTCCATGTCCCATCCTTCTTCTATACTAGAAAAATTGGGCTCCTCAAAGGTGAGGAGTTGGATCTGATGTGGCCCTTCAGAATTAGCTCTTGGATCTCGTGTTTGATTTATTCATTCTCCATAATAGAATGCATTTATACAGGGTCATTAGGAAGAGGAGCATCAAGTTTTAGATAAATTGGTTCTCCATAATAGAATGCATTTATACAGGTTCGTTAGGTAGAGGATCACCGAGCATCAAATCAATTGAGTGCTTTAAATGATAGTGCATAGGAACCCTAGTAAGTGAGGATAATATGTCTTTGTACTCCTCAACTATTTTGTCCACCTGTTGTTGTTTGTGTTATCACTGAAATTTCACCAAGACATGGCAACAAGAACTCCACATCATCAAACAATGAAGTCATTCATGGCAATCAATTAAGTTCACGCGATCTTTAAGCAAAACCATACAAAAATAACCAGAAGGGCTTACGCCAGCCTTTGATGCGCTACTACAGATGCACAGGACAAAACGGGCAGCTATGTACAAGAGAGATGCTACCGACGCTACGACCGTCCACACAAAAGTCACAAGATTCGCTTAATACGGTGCATTAATTTCTTGTCACCCGACCGCTTCATGGATCGCCTCAAGATGATTTGACTAATCGGGTTCTTCCACTTTGCAATTCAATTTAATTAATGACTTAAGTGAACTCCTAAACAGTCCATTGCGGTTTACACCGAAGAGCCATTGACCGCCGAAAATGACGCAACAGTCGCGAAGACTCATTGTTTTAGCAGAGAATTCAAAGCAAAGTTACCCTATCCAGATGATTCGAACTCAGTTTTTGACAAGCTATCCATCAGCGGCATAACCCAGAGTTCTTCACCACTCAGTTCAGTTCTATTCATCTTGTAAGGAAAGCATTGTGTCGAGGGCCCGGCGACCTTCCACTGGAGGGAGAGGGAACTCCTATCTCTGTCGGCGGTGTTCGCTCGCTTAATAGATCAAGCCTGGAACCATTGAAATGACTCTCTTGTCTCATGTTTGATGTTTTGTTTATTTTCGACCATTATTTGCTTCGCCATAGATAGAATGTATTCGCTTTGTTTTCGCTTTCCTGCTAACCCTTGCCGCCACTGCATGTTCCGGGCTCTGGTGAACCCAATTGTGGCATGAGCGGTTCCATTTTTCACGGTGACGATTCGAGCACGATCAGACTGGCGACTCCACTGGGAGTTTAGGTATCAAATCCTCACTCAATTGGGTTTAATCCGCCTTCTGTTGTTTTTAATTTGCAGGGACTCAAACCGGCTTTCACCAACCTGTTAACCGGCCGATTCACGACAGAATCGAGAGAACCAAGAAAGCTCTCAAACGCTGGTATTCCACCTCATTGTGATAGCGCTGCGATGCGCCCGGTTTTGATACAGTCCATAAGATACCAGTCAATTCATACTAATGTACCGCCAAGATTTGACTAATTTTTTTTTCATTGTAAGGTTTTGATGTGGGGAAAGTCAGTTGCCTTTTCAAATGATGTATGCATGCTCTAAATATCGCGACTAATTTAGACCCCTCAACCTATAAAGGATAGTCTAAACATAGGCACTTAGGAGGATAAAAATCATTTTCCCTTTATTTGCTTTCTCACCCACGTGATTTGTTTACTTACAATCTAAGTTAAACATCAAATTGTAATCACATCTAAACTCTCACATTCTGGGACTAGAAATTGCAAGTAACAATTTGAGTATGCTCTCTCTCAAGGCCTCATGCATCTTGAGAATCGAAAAGATTACAAACGATCTCATCTCCTTAAAAATTTCAAAACTTTTAGAGAGGACAACGGCTCTTTCGAGACCCTCTTAGTTTCATTTTTTCAAACGCATTCTTTGTAATCTGCCCACACATGCCCACATGTCAACAAAGTTAGAATAGTGTTTTGAATTTCGCTTTCTTAGATCAGGAAAACACTAAGAGAGTTTAAAAGGTTTGTAACGGGCCCACATGCCCACACATGTTCAATCTAGGATAGTTTTTCCTTTCTAGATTTCAATTCACACATAGGGAAAGAATGGATAGTAATGGACCACAATGTTCACATGCTAGTCTCCTGTTTTTAAAATTCGCTAAGTACAAAATTAATGACATCTAGTTGATTTAGGTAATCAAACTCTCTTTGTAAGGGACCGTTGGCTGTGTCCACATGTCAAGGTGACATCTAAATAACTAAAATTTGGTACACTTTTCACTCACACACAAAAGTCACTTTTTGCACTCACATAGCCTTTTCTCGAAACGGGGAGGTTTAAGTAGGTTTCCTCTCAAGGGATTCTCAAACACCCCATCTCCTTATTGATAAGTCTATGCACTCCCACTTTAATCAAACGAGTTGGTTTTCAAATTCCAGCCCACAAAACACTTCATCTAAAAATCTTTCTAACAACTCACTGTTGTCCTCCATGAGGTGCCAAAAAGAAAATTTTAGTCTGTGTAGGATTTCGGGGGTAGCATCCAAATAACCCCCTGCTATCCGGGGTTCTCACAATTTCAAACATAGAAGTTGGCAAATAGGGAGCTTTCAAATCCTCCAAGTCCAAATTGCCTCCAATCACCATAAGGTGAGATACCCGTGAAGGGTCGAACGTCGAGGTCTGGTTGTTCTGTGCGTCTCCCCTGAGGCACCCACCTCTTGGACGATCCAGCCAGGACCCATTTCTAGGCTTCTAAAAATCTAAATGTCGTGTTTGGACCGAGGTACCTAGTGACCACCAGGGACATTCAGCTGTGTGATGCCATAGGGTCGCACTCCACCTTTGACTGATTTTATGTGGCTATTGGGAGGTATCACTATCTCTTTCAGGATATTGCACCATCTACCCCTCATTATCACCAAGCATTTATCTTCACTAGTGTCTCTTCCTGCGACTTCAGACCCCATCGCTGAGAGCTACAAGATCCAGTGCTTTTTTGAGGGGAAGGACGTTACGCCTTCTAGGACATGAGCATTTGCTTTCTTTTTTGATTCCCTCATCACGGGACAAAAAAAAAAACCCTCCACCTTCAACATATATGCTTTTTTTTTCCATTTATGTATGATGCACATCCGGACATGCTTGGATTTGGACATATATTGTGTCAAACATTACGCCAGAAGGCTCTTGTTTCATATTTTCTCTCACCACTTGTTTCACATTTCACACAACTAGCTCCAACATCATAGGGGAACCACAACCCTCGTCGTTCAAGACGCTTACTCAATCTTCCTCCCATCTTAGGAGGATTATCCGTCAGACCGGCCATCTAAGACTTCTTCACACACTCCCCGCGAGTGCTACTTTAGGATCAGCTTTGCTTTGTTTTACATTACTTGGGTCAACTTCCCCAAAGTCATCCATCCACTTGCTCTCCTCCTCTTCACTCTTGTGGGAAGCAATGACCCACTCCTGGCGAGGGAGCACCACTCCACCTAGTCCCCATCAAGGGTCGTTCAATAACACAACATGGTTCGAGCTAACCCTCCCCCACCACTCTTCCATGTGATGCCATACTGGCCTCTTCAACATAAATGTAATCTCGGCCAAAGCTCACAAACGATCCTATATTGCATGACTCCACATGGCTCGCGAATGCCAACCAAACTTCCACGACATACCAAAGTTTGAAGGAAAGGCGTGGACCTAATTCCGCCAACCATGTCAGCGAC
The DNA here is from genome assembly GCA_010110895.2 of Picea sitchensis. NCBI lineage: Eukaryota > Viridiplantae > Streptophyta > Pinopsida > Pinales > Pinaceae > Picea > Picea sitchensis. The sequence goes on along the minus strand of SNQJ01S0200893.1, from coordinate 6,386 downwards.
CTTTTCATCTATGGTGTTCTTCCAATAGCATCATGGACGCATTCAAATGATCACATTATTTTCAACGTTATTACACTCACTCGCCCATCGCCCAAATGGTATGTCGAAGAAAAGATCGATCCCACACTCCATCTTTGAATCATTAGCCAAAGCATCTTTGACCTTTTTCCAATTACCCATCCGCCATGACAATGGTCTAGAACTAATCGGGTCTACTCTCAAGCGGCATTCATCCACTCACATCACGAATTCATTCGAGTGTATGAGTGGCGTAGGCGCTGTAGTTTGTGCAAAGCGAAAACCACCAAGTAACAATGTCTTGACTGGTTTCTAGATCACTTGTCTCTACTTGGTAAAGACATCGCACCACCTTCAATATGAAGAGGAAGCCATTAGTAAGGCTCCACAATACGACCTCATCTATTCAAATTCAGATATTTGTACATAGTTCTTCCTGATCTTCCCAACCTACACCATTTGGCTAAGACAAACCTATGATGTCCCATGCTGCAGATGACTTGATTGGTTCTATGAACCATATCAAACCTTATGGCCACTCATCACCTGCTTATGGGGAACATCGATACCCACAACCATATGTAGGGACATCTCATTATCCTCCACCCCCTTACCAACAACAATAACCTGTTGCTATCCCTCCACCCAACAGTGGACCACCACAGGCACCTCCCATACATCCACCCATTGCCACAAGCAGTAGTACTCACTCAACAACAGCTTACGCATTCAGTGAAAGACATTTCCTATAATGCACTTTATAATCAAGACACCACAAACCCATACTTCCTCTTCCGTGTCCTCCATTACCATGGCTCCCCATCCTCATGCGGGTAAATTTTGTTCAACCTTTCCCCCCAAATAGCAATAACAAAATTTTGAACAAATGAATACAAACAACCCAATTTCATCCATCAAACAACAACAGAAAAAAAGGAAAGAATAGGAATAACAACAATCCCGTCAAGGCGTGGAACCATCCCCCACAACACCAACCCCGGGGCAACCATAACCAGGGGAACCAAACCCCCAAGGGGGCATTAACAATGACGCCATATGAATACCTGCTAAAACCGGCTCCACCCTTGTGCCCTTTGTGGTGTACCGGGTCATTGCTAATCCCACCATTGACCCCAGATCGCTGATTTTAAAGATTGAAAGATTCAGAATCTTCCTCTCTACCCCGCATTAACCTCGCCTGCATAGGCACAACAACAAGATATGTGCAACAACCCCTCCCCGCCATACTACAAATCCTATTCCACATCAAGGCGCAGAACACCCAACAGATGCAATACCGTCCCCCACCTCAAGTAGGGACAATACCACAACTCCTAACAACCCAACAGAGTTTACTCATTCTCCTCACCAGTTGAGGAAGAAATCCTTCAAACATGGAATCGCTGTAAGATCCACCGAAGTTCATGCCTATCCCTCAGAGACAAACCTCTACAACTAACGAGACCCCTTAGCGATACCTCGCCTCAACCATTTCGCATTCCTCGCATCCCTTTATGTAGGAATGTTCACAACCCATTAAAGAAGGTACCACAATTATACTGGTAGACGACTTATGCTAACTCGATTGCCATGTCGCCTTGGAAGTCCTTTATCTGTCCTACACAACGGAAATCACTAGTTTCCGCCTCTTGGGGCCGACCACGTCGACATCACGACTCATCACTTTCTCGACTGATAGTTACAACTCCTCGCCAAGTAGTGGCTATTCAAGTACCAATAAAAATACGTAACATCACCGGCCCATCTGTATCATCGATGAAGGGGCATCTACATGCATCATGCGAACGAGAGGGACGGATGGATGGATGGAAGGATGGATGGAGGAAGGAGCAGGAGGATGAAAGGAAAGGATGGACGGATGGAGGATGGATGGACGGATGGAAAGGACAGTGGATGGATGGAAGGAATGGAATGGATGATGGATGGATGATGGAGGATGAATGGGCGGAAGGAGGAAAGGAGGAGGATGGATGGATGGACGGACAGGAAAGGATGGACGGATGGAATGGATGGATGGACGGATGGATGGATGATGGATGATGGATGGACAGGACAGGAAAAGGAAGGAGGAAGGAGGATGGAATGGACGGAATGGACAGGGAATGGACCGGATGGAGCGGACCGGATGATGGATGGAAGGAAGGATGGATGGAAGGAAGGAAGGAATGGAATGGATGGAAGGAATGGATGGAATGGATGGAGGACGGATGGAGGAAGGATGGAAAGATGGATGGACAGGAGGATGGACGGACGATGGAGGAATGGATGGATGGATGGAATGGATGGATGGAGGAAGGATGGAATGGATGGAAGGATGGATGGATGGACCGGATGGATGGAAGGAGGAATGGAGGACGGAGGAAGGATGGATGGATGGATGGAAGGATGGAATGGATGGATGGATGGATGGAATGGAAAGCCAACAAAGCCCGCCAGCCCCCGCTTCTTCTTCATCCTCACATGATATCGGGCAGCTCCCCTTTTGCAAATGGGGCATTGACTTTATGACTTGTAATCTCCCTTCCGGAAGAATGGTCACAAATACATTGTTGTCGCTGCGGATTACTTCACCAAATGGGCCAAATCTATGCCCACTTTCAACAACACCGCCGACACCGCAATGCTGCTTTTTCTTCAACCACGCCATACCACGTTCGGGCGTATCACTCCAACTTGTTTCCGATCATGGAAACACTTTGAGAATGATATATTCAAAAAACTCTCCTCAAAATTAGGCTTAACCCATGATTTTTCCTCCTCATAATACTCTCAGTCCAATGGATAGGTAGAAATGGTCAACAAGGTCCTCGAGACCATGTTACAACGCATGGTCAATAAACATAAAACCAATTGGCATCATATGTTATTTCTTCATGCTATGGGCTTATAGAACGGCCGTGAAGACCGCCACAAGTTTCACACCATTTCACTTGGTCCATGGGTCGAGGCAACTTTTCCCATCGAAAGCGAATTTCACCCTTCGCGACCGCAATCGAAGTACACCGACATCGCCTCCAATGGAGCAGTCATTAAGCTGAACTTAAGTCTCGATGAGGATCGCCGATCCTCCTTACGTAACAACCAGGCAGCTAAAAAATGATCCAAGGCTATCTTCGATCGCCACATCAACCTTCAATCATTTTCACTTGCGTTTACCTTGTCCTCGCCTATGATATCGCCACGATACCTTTGCAATACCTGCGAATTTCAATCACTTTGGCATGGACCTTACATCATCCAACATTGCCTCACCAGCATGATACATATTGGCCTCCCCCCAAGGCCTCACACTCAAAGAACCCGCCAATGGTTATACCTCAAGAAATTTTATGTTTAGAAGTAGTCATGCTACTTTTAGGTTATTTCTTCTGTTTTAGTGTTTTAATCTTTTTTCCCTAAATTTCGTCTAAACTATCCTTTTGTGCTATTGACAGATGACTCTCCACCAGATTACCACATTGGCTACGCCGATGAAAGCCGCCTTCGGTTGGACACAAAATTCGGCCGATCGTTAGCTCTCTACACCCCATCACATAAAAAATGCTATGACTAACGACATATGTTTGGGACCAGAAACCAACAAGTTTAATACACCGGTCACATTACCCTTTGACCGGACGCACCAACATCATCATATTCTCAATACCTAGCTGCTTTCCTCGACTCTCGCCTAGTCGCTCTCCACCAACAATGAGTACAAGTACGATCCATGCCTCTTTTCTCGCGAACACCTGGTGTTAGATTTCTGCTATTCTCGACATTTTGATTCCATTACATTTACACATATATTCCAAGAGAATTGAATCAAACAACATTAGAAATAGCTTAACATGGTGTTAGATTGCATATATCACATCAAGTTACATAAACATCTCATACATCCCGCCACAAGATATAGGAAACATAGACATCATCATCATCAAAACAAAAATACATGTACCACATTTGATCTCAAAAATATGTCTACTCATATATATCCATCCGAATGTTTACAACCAAAATACATCGAATTTCTTCGGCTCGTGCCACATAACGACAAAAATCGCTCACCAAATTCTATCAAAAGGTATACAAAGACCATACAATCGTGGTGCCTTCTAATGCACTCCCCAAATATTCTCCTCCCGGAGAGGGTGGTGGTTCACCCCGACTACCAGCGTTGGTGGAACATCATAGACCACCTCGCCAGCAGAAGCGCCCATCATCGCAGCTATTAAAGCATACCGGGCCACCGCAGCATGATCGACCACCATGGTGGCAGTAACCCAATGCACTACTCCAGGAACTCCTCATCATGGACGCGAATCCACATGCCCTCAAGCAAGTCCTGTAACACCGTCTCCAGAAAACGACGAATATCCTCAAATTCCACTCTGGCAGCTGCCGAAGGAGCATGTGATGGCCAAGCACCAAGGTCATCAAAATGGAATCTCCTAGCCACTATCTCGTCACCGGCTGGTCTCGTCTCAATGTACTCACACCGACATCTCTCTCCTACCCACAACCCTACCCGTGACTGTCTCCCCATCTCCTGGTGAGCCTGCGCCCTCAACAACTCAACCTTGAGCCCGCGAGGTGCCAAATCTGCACATACACCAACAAGCAACAAAAGATGGTATCGGTGTCATATCCATCAAAATGCACTAGTATATCATGCAATCACAACAAACAAATAAACAACATACCTTTGTGGTCCCAAACCTCCCTGTGAGGCAATACCATATCCGGATCCCCCGGTCCACTCCCAACATAGGGGAATCGAAGTATAACCGGCGGCAGACGCCGCCATATCTGAGCAAAATTCTCGCTGAAGGCTGGTGTTCCACCCGCGACGCCGCCGTGGCGAACCAAAATCGGTGCCCACCACCTCAAACACGGCTCTCATACCCATGGTGCCTTCCAGACAATTCCTCACAGCAAAGACGATCTTCAAGAAAACCACTGTATCGGGAGCCAAAGGCAACTCTACGCTTGTGGACCGACATTCTGGCCCAACAAGTGATCATCCACGATGAAGAGCCACACCCCAAAGCGTAACCGCCACACTACCACCACCACCCTCTCCATCAACATCAACTCCCCACCACTAACCGTAGCTGGGACCCATATACCCGCGACTATCATCGCCGCTACGCACTTCATGTAAAGTGTGGCATCTAGCGCGACCGATCCGCATCGATGATCCAAATATATACCGCCGCTCGAGCAAGATCGCGACGCATCACCTCCCAAGAGGAGTATCTCTCTCGGCAAAGATAGGCTCTCGGGCTGCAATGGTTCTAAGGGGAGCCTTACCAAAAATAAATATCCTCCATCGGGCCAGGAAGGCAACCTCGCCTCAAAGACGAGGAAGCAAGCAGTCGGGATCGGGCTCCACATCTCAATCAAGAATCGGAGCAAGTACTCCTGGGCCCACAATAAAGGGAACTCGAAGAACTTTAGAAACCCATCGTCGCTAAAGAAGCTCGAACTGTGCCTCTATCTTCCACGCCCACTGGCAGGCTCCTGGGCCCCGCCACGCATCGACCTCGCATGGTCACTCAATCATCGCCCGCAGACACACCCAAAGTCCTATATTAGCCATACACTCATCCCAAACATCAAAGTAAGCTAATTTTTCACCCAAAAACCTTTGCTCAAAGGTTTTACTTACTCCACGTGCGCTGCACATGCTATTACGTTCACTAGAGCATGCAGAACAACCATTAACATATTTTCAGATCTGAAAACACAATGAAAAACAACAAACCATATTGCACAAGTTTGGTAACGGAGTTCGGCACAACTTTGCCTACGTCTCTGGGCCTTTTCTCTGTGAGGGAGGCTTCTTTATTTCTTTTCTAAAGCTTATTAGTACATCTTTACAATGTCGTTTGGCTTCTAGACTGATCTGGTCATGTTCGCCATGATCTCTAGAATCTTGCACAACTTACGGCACCTGAAATGGATGTCCCGAGCTCTCAGAAATCGTCCGACAACATCTCTACCTCAACAGCTTCCCTTGCCTCAAACTGGCTTAGACCTGGCTTTGCCTCAGCATCTCTGCTCTCCAAAACCGTCCAAAAGCTCCATAAGCTTCCCCAAATGGCCTCAACATGGCCTTGGTTAAATAGTGGGAATGTTGGTTATCCATCTCCAACTTCCTCCCAAAATTTAGGCTTTAGAAAAGCCCAATAACTCCCAATTATGAGTTAATTACATTAGATTAACCAAAAGTTGGTTAAAAACCACTTTCAAAACTATATAATATAGTTACAAAGCTAGGCTTGGCCCCTTAACCTGGGCGCGCGCCCCTTTTTTATGGTCACATTAATGTTAATATGGCCAAGCGCTTAGCCCAAAGGGCT
>SNQJ01S0200892.1:1574-16923 GCA_010110895.2 Picea sitchensis | reverse complement strand
TAGAATAAGGTGGATGTAAGAAGACCTAATAGAAGCTTCCGCTTCTAGAAGGATCTTCCTCTAAATGCTTCTTTTTAGTATAAATAGGAGTCGAGGGTATGAGAACCCTAGCTTGGATATTATTGTAATAGAGCTCTTCTCAACTGGAGGTTGCCCCCTCGAAGAGGCCCGTGAACATTGCTTTTAGATTCAAAGTGTTATTTTTGTTGTTATTCTTATATCATTTCAGTGTTATTGTGGTGAATGTTCTGGTTATATTGTTGTCATTCTGCCATTACTAGCATTTTATTTCTGTTCTGCATACATTTTATATCTGGTATATTACACAAAGGCACATTTATGTTGTTTGAGGAAAAGTTTATGTTGAGAGAGTAGATGGAGAACTTGATCCACATGGGTGAGATGGGCTTGCCAAGTTTTATTGTATATGATAACATCATCAAAGAAAACTAAGATAAAATGACAAAGGAAAGGACATAGCACATGATTCATGAGGCTTTGGAAAATGGAGGGAGCACTACACAAGCCAAAGGGTATCACCAAGAAATCATAGTGACCCTCATGAGTTATACATGTAGTATTGGGAGTGTCTTCCTATTTCATATGTATCTGGTGGTATCCTGAATGGAGATCAATTTTAGTAAAGTACTAAGCACCACTCAATTCATCCAATAGGTCATCAATGACAGGAATGGGAAATTTTGTCTTTGATGGTGATCTTTTTGAGGGTATAAAAGTATGGACACATGCGCCAAGTGCCTTATTTCTTGAGTACCATGATCACATTAGAAGAATAGGGGCTGGTAGTAGGACGGATAACACCCGCCTCAAGCAATTTTGAACAATTTTCTCAATTTCATTCTTTTGGGAAAATGGATGATGATAAGGGCAAACATTGGGAGGAATACTTCTTGGGACTAGAGGAATGGAATGATCATGAACACGATGAGAAGGGGGAATTCCATGGGGAGTGGTAAAAATAACTTGGTGTTGGGAGACTATAGATTGGAGGTCAGGATGCACAGAAGGTGTCTCAAATTCTTGAATGGAATGGAGTTGGGAAATAATTCTCGAATAAACTTTTTTGAGGATATTTTCCATTATATGAGAACTTATGATCTCAGGGGAGCCTTTTGTGATGCATTGGAACTTATACTATTATCCCTACTGTTGGAATTGCATGGTTAATTCCTTAAAATCCATGAGGATGGGGCCAATAGTGCATAACAATTCTGCACCAAGCACAATGTCACAACCACCCATGTCAATAGAAAAAATATGAGATTTCAGGTTGTACTAACCAATTTGCAGGTGCATATTTTCACAACGCCCCCCACATTTCATGGAACCACAATTGGTAATCATGATTTGAAAATTGTTCACTACACAAATATAGCAATTGGTTTCTTGGGCAATGCGATGATGAATAAAATTATGGGTGTTTTCATTGTCAAATAGGATGACGACCTTCTGATGCTTAATGTAGTCAATTTTAATTTAAGGGTTTGGGGAGAAAAGAAGTCAATGAGGGCATTTAGTGAAATGATCGGTTCAACTTCTGGTGGATCAGAGGGTGGGGTAATATCAAATGGCTTGGGTAGCTCTACCACTAGGGAAACCTCTACCTATTATTTAGCAACATCCTCAGAGATTTCCATAAAAATCTTATGTTCCTTACACTTGTGCCCTGAAAAATGTTTCATCACAATTATAGCAAAGGACCTTGAGTTGGTGTTTATCCATTTCTACTTGAGTCAATTTCTGGATCTTGAGTGGAGTGGCAAGAGGGGTGGTATTTGAAAGTTTAGGGCGAGGAATAAAGGAGGGTTTTATGGTTTGGGAGGAGAGAATCTGTTGTGCTTCCTTAGCTCATTTAGTAGCTTCCACCCAAGTCTGGGGGTGAGCCATTAGGATGTGGGCACGGATTTCATCCTTTAGGCCATTGATAAAGCATTCCCCCAAAAAATCATCTTACATGCCCTCTGTGCAGAAATCCAAGTGCTCAAAGAAAGCTATAAAGTATTCCACTGATCCATATTTATGAGCAGAATGAAATGAAATACAAATTGATAACATTAACACAGAGATACAGTGAATAATAATAGAGATACAATGAAACTTGACTTCTATTCAATAAAGAAATATACTGCAACTGCAAAATGAAGAATGAAACAACCTTGCTCGAATGGTGGTAGCTAATCTCTGAGAAGAGATGTGGAGGATATGCACATTCATTTGAGCACATTACAATGAGTCCTCTAGGCCTTTTTAGCATCAAGAAGTAATGAAAAAACACTAGACATCCAAAAAACCTAACCCTAGGAGATGAAGCACCAAAACTCATGTGGGCCTCGATGGATTAAGTTGGTACATCACCTTCCCATGGTCGTAAATTTTGCATACGATCTTTGTTTCAGGTGCCGCAAGGAAGGATTCTCCTTAGAATAGTGGGTTTAGAACCCATTGCTACTAGTGCAGGCCACAAGGAGGGAAGGGAAGAAGAGGGGGAGCAAGATGGGGGTAGGGGGATGGAGGTAGGAGGTGGGAAGGGAGGTGTGTGGAAGAGGTAGGGGGTCCCGAGGGTCACTAGGGGTGGGAGAATGGGGGAGAAATTTAGAATCGCCTCCCCAATATGTTTTTTTTTCATTTTTTTGAGTTTTTTTTTTTAATAATAAAAATTAATTTTAACTTTGTTTTCAAGTTGTATATATATATATATATATATATATATATATATATATATATATGTTTTTTTAAAGTTTGTTTTATTTGTTTTTAGGCTGTTTATTTTTATTTATTTTAATTTAATTTTTATTCTATGTTTTATTTTTATTTTATTTTTTGAGTGTTTTTATTTTTTTAAATGTGTTTGTTCTTTCAATTTGAAAAAGCAATTGTTTTCTATTTTATATAGTTTTAATCTTGATTGATAAATAATAATAATTTTTTCTTTTGACTTGTTTCTTCATTTTATTTTTAAAGTTTGCAGTTATGTGTAATGAACAAATTATTTTCTTGCAATATTGATTATCAGTCAAAATTTCCAAAATGTTGTAATTTTAACCTAGAAAAGAACAACACTATTTTTCGATTTAGGAGCCGATTTTAAGGTTTTATTTGCAATGGTACCTGGTTATGAATTTGGTTTGTTGATCATAATTTTAACTCAAAACAGTTTGGTCACACTAGAAGCATCAATTTTTAGGTTGAGGGTCAATTTTGGGTATTTGTGCAATAATGGGTATATATTGTTAAAGGTCACAATTTCAAACAAGTTTCAATTTCAACTACCTCCCCAACACACCCCAGAAAAAAAAGGGGTTATTGGTGAGTGCCACTTAAAAAAAAAAGGGGTTATTGGTAGTGCCACTTTTTGAAACGAGTTGAAAATAACCACAAAATATGACTTCTAAAAAATGAGAACTCTGAAGGGTTCTCATCAAGTAGGTAGCTACCTTATGAAAGGTATCTACAACTTTGCCATTTTTATTTTTGAATATTTAAATTGTCTTCAAATTAGTTTCAATATTATGAATCCACTCTCATTAGGTCAGGTTTTATTATTTTTGCATATATTCCAAATTTGTCCAGTCCTTACATCACACATGTTTTTTTCTCCTCTTAGTGAAACATTTCTTAATTAATATTCTTTATATGACAAATCTACATTGATCGACATTGAATTTGTTCTTCCTTTAGGGTTTCCTTTTATGATGAAGACTGAATTAGTTATATGTTTGGGTTTACAGTCTTTATTCCAATGAAAATTCCAAGCTAGTGTTCTCAATGATTGCAAAATTTTAAAACCAAGTATATATTTACACACCTTTTAACTATCTAGTGAACATAAGAATTTTAAGGTTCATATACATAAAATAAAAATGAGTATAAATATAGCACAAGAATAGTATGCTAACAGTGAATTCCTACAATGTTGGTCAAAGAAAAAATTGTTCTTTGGAATCTAAGTAATTTTATAATATTTTTCCCTTATGAGTTTGTTTATTTTCATAGGAAAGGTCCCATTATAACATGAATTTTCTATGTAAGTAAAACCTAAAAATTGTTAAATGCTTATGTTTGTCTTCCTTGAATTATCTAAGTCATTTGTGTCATGACCCCATAGGACGTCTTCCCAGATCTTGTGATCGTGCACCTCCTGAGGGAGTGCGACATTGCGATGGTTATTACTTGGCTGCTTGGAAACACCAAGAATACTTAATCCAAACTATGCCTATTCACCTACATCATACCCGTACTCCGTTCTAGGCTACGTGGGAGTCACACTCCAATTTTGTGAAACTCACTTGTATAATTAGACAATCTTGTTAATAGCTTAACACTTAGTCATTTAAGCATACACCCAAGAACATGTGAAAAAAATATAACACTTGTGAAACAAGCAAGAGACACACACTGAAATAGTGTGAGTGGCATAAGTCATGCCTAACACCTGACTAAGTCTTATTATTGCAAAACAATTACAATATGAGCAATACCGACTTGGTTTACAACTTGGGTAGAGTCACTTGACTCACCTCACCTCACTAAGACACTCATACATAGATTCATCACACCAAGACTCTCTATCACAACCACTTTCGCAACCTCTATGGTGTGCCCTACCACAGACTTGTCGTCCCTTCTCTGTCGCATATTTCACTAATTTAACACAGACTTTAGTTATGCCTCATAACATGCCTCCCATAGACCTATGTTCAAACTTCCCCAAACTCTCCTTGTGCATCCCACCCTTGGTTACTTGTCCTCCATCTTCGCAACTCCGCCTCAGTTCTACCTTGCCTTGGAACTTTGCCTCAATTTCTTGACTTTCTCTCTAGGCCTTCTTTCTCAATTCTCTTCCTTCCTTGGTTGTTTTCCCTTGTTCTTATATGGAATCCAAACATCACCTTCATGAATTGTTCATCCTTTGAGTGTGTCATGCCCCTTCATGGACCAATGCACCCTAATGAACCGACATGCCCCTTCAGCGACTCGATGTGCCCAAACAAACCTATGCACCCATTAACCATCACATATCTTGGACCGATGTACCCCATCCTTGGTTGTGCACCCTATGCCTTGTGTTATTCCTTGTCATGATTCGTGTGACTATTTGTGGGTGTGTCGATAGGGTCATCCAACCTCTCCAATGAACCCATGATTCCAAGGATAGGCAGGTCCACTCCTTGGGTGTAGGCCCAAGTTTCCTTGTCCTTTCCCAAACACAACCCAAGTCTCCATCAACCATATCAAGGCAAGTAAGGTGTGTGCCCCCTTGGCATCTCACATCACCATTGTGCACCCAAGGTACTCCTTCCCACACCCACATGTATTTGTTTTCCTAACCGATTACATGCCCTTTGCGTTCTCTTGCCCGACTAGTGCCCAAGACTACCCAAGGAGTGTGTGTCATCAATGGATGTCGTGGGAGGCATTACATCCTCCCCCACTCAAGGTTGTTTCCATCCTCGACAACATCCATCTATCTCCACGGTGCTTCTTCCCTGTCTTCGAATCTCATCACTACTCGAAAACTCTTGTCTCCCACTATTGTCGTCAAGGAAAACTTCCCTTAGGAAGTTACATGAGTCTACAAAGTGTCACATCTCACTGACTTATTTCTAGTTCCATACTTCCATGCATTGAATCCCCTTGTGACTTCGGTCGATTGGGTAGCTAGTCCAATCATCGTGCCTTTGTCTCAAGACCTCACATCTTCACATTCAATCACCCTTTTATGTCTGCAAAGTCGTCACATTCGCAACTCCTCATTTCCTCCAATCTATCAAGTCGCCCAACTTCGTTCCTAAAAGACTTCACAAAAGCACCTCCTCAAGGCACCCCGAAGGCCTCACTGTCCCTCACCGAGATAGTGAGGCAATGTGGTAATGTCTAGTTTGAAGGTGAAGGAGGATAGTTGGTTGGGCCATCTTCCTCATCTCCAATCAGTCCCAATATGATTGACGAAGAGTCACCGTACTTCTGCATTATATACATAAGAAATGGTACACTTGAACCAATTCTTCCTTCATACTCCTTAACGAGTCATTCTAGCTCAGGGTCATATAACCATTCACCATGCCCAAGTTCACTAGAGGAGGAATCATCCTCTTCCTTGGTTCTCCTCTACCAAGGTTGTTTCTGTTGAATTTTCACTATGCTAGTCTCAAGCATGAGGTTTATTTCAATTTTAGCATTTACTTGAACCATAAACAAATGCAGCTACACCATTCACAATTGCAACAATAACCAAGATCACAAGAAGAAATACCATGCACAAGAACACAAAAAATATCCTGGGAAACCCTTCTTAACAAGGGAAGAAAACCCAACAATCCTTTGCTATATTCTCAAAAGAAAGACCTCCCACACCATAGACTTAGAACACAAAAGGGTGCTCTCCAAAACCAAGAATCTAGGGCCCAAGAGAGGTGTGCACTTCAGCCCTAGAAGATGTACTTGCTGAAATTACGAAATTACATGTGATTTTTGTGTTTCCTCAATGGGGAAATCACCTTTATTTATACTAGACTAGACACATAAAAAGTGGTGTATATTGGCACAACAAGACCGACCTTAATAACTCAGAATATAATTAATAATTACAATATTAATTATCTTTTACATTAATTATATTTCACTTTATGGTGGGGCTGACCTGTACCCTTTACATCACAATTAGGGTTACATGTAAATCTTACTCTTAGAAAATATAGCAAGGGATCTCACACACCTACTAGTGCTCATCCACTAGGGGCATGTCCACCTGTGTTCAACCACATGGACTTCCTACTCAACAGATCTCTATCTCATTGAGTCTCACAGGAGAATCATCTGGAGTACCACATTGTCTCAACTCTCTACACGGAGGAGAACGATACACCCATCACATGGGCACCTTCACCCCTCACAGGGGTACACATCGTTTCATCTCAAATGACACACCCATCTCATGGGAATTCTCACCCCACACATGGGAACATACATCGACACACACATCTCACGGGCATCCTTACCCCACATAGGGGCACACAACGTTCCATCTCAGTCTCAGAGAGGAATGACACACCCATCTCATGGGCACACCCAACTCATGGGATCTCTCACAAGCCAAATCACTCAGTTTGTGTCCTGGAGGATGTCTCACAAAGCTGTAAACATCAACAGTTTCATCTCCTCACATCCTCTTGGTCCACAGATGATCTCTGCTCATGTTCAACGAACTAGTCCAACATCCTCATCTCTGTGACTTCCTCTAATATCTGTTATGATTCATCAAACTTCAAACAGAAATAAGCCAAGCCATCCACTTTCTTAGCCAAATATTCAACTATGCCTTCAACATTGGCAAGCCTTTGTTCCATAAACATAAGTCTCCTTTCTTTCTCTATGTTAGGTTGTCCAACCATCACCTCACACTGTCCAAGTCCACCCCCACAAGGCTATCTACTCTACTCTAACTGTCTACAAAAACCATCCGCAAGGAGGACATCCACATACCCCTTTCCTTTCTCCTTATGTACAAAATCAAACATGGATTATGTCTTGAGAAAATGGCCAAATTGTTCATGTGAGGAACAGGTGTTTCCTTTTCCTTCCCCATGAATTCCTATCCAAACACAACTTCAAAATCATCCATAGGAAAAATGGTGAAACTCATCATTCTGCACGAGTCACCAAGTTTCAATGAGACATCCTTGGCTACACCAACAACCCTCTCTACACCTATGTTTACTGTCTTGAAGGTTGTGTGTGTTGGTTCAGGTTGCAACCCAATCCTTTTCACTATGTCCTACCTCAAGAAGTTATGAGTCGCCCCACTGTCCACCATGGTTGTCACTAACTTCCTGTTGAGTTCAACTTGCACATAACAAACTTTTATCTCATCTTTCTCTTTGCTCTATGTGGATTCACCTTCCATGACAACCTTCCATGACAACGTTAAATATCTACAAGACCCCAAAATATGGGTTTTATGCCTTCTCTGAAGCATTTGACTTTTGTTTCAAGGGATAATTCTTCACATAATGTTTCTTGGCACAAATCCAACAAGAAATCATCTTCTTCTCTTTTTTGCATCTGTTTACTTGGCATTATCCTCACTGCCCTTGGATGTCTTTGTCTTTCCTTTGTACTTTCTCTTACCTTCCCTTATTGTTGCTTCTCACCTTAGGTGTCCTCATTGATCCTAGGACCTATCTTGGGTTCACCCCTAAAGTCCAACAATTTATATGTCGCAGAGATGGTTGTCACATGATTTTTCATGTTCTGGTGTCGCAAATCACTTTGCACCCATGGTTGTGGACCATTCATGAAGTGGAAAAGTTTGTCTTCTTACGACATGTCTTTGATCTCCAACATGAGCCTAGTGAACTCCTTGATGTAGTCTTGGATCTTAACAATGTGACTGAGAGCCAACAACTGATTTATTGTGATCCACGCTTGGTTTCCTAGACCAAACTATGTCTTCAAGGCTACCTTCATCTCTGCCCTATTTTCGATCTTCTCAAGGGTTCTCCAAGATGCCAAGTATTCCACCCAATTCCTCCATTAAAGCTTAGCGGTCCTTGTGAAGAACATTGTAACAACATTCACCTTATCTTTGCCTGAACTTCTGTTCAACTGCTCCAAGTACTTCTCAATGTCCCAACAAAAGTTTCAAAGAAACTTAGCATTGCGATTATCATCGTATGGATCATGTTTCTTTATCTTGATCCTCATCAGCATGAAAATAAATCTCTATCCATTGGCCAAAGATTGTTTCAACAATTTGATGGTGTCATCTTGATCCTTCAACTTCTGTGTGATCGAGGTAAGAGAATCCTCTATTGCATTGAGTCTATCATGAATGTTGTGGTCAAGGTGCAAGTAATCAAGTTTGTGGTTACCTGAAACTCCTGGATGACTTCATTAAACCCATGCTTCATATTTCCTATCTTAGTCTCCATATGTTCAACCTTCTCACCATGCTAATACATTGTGCCCATCATCTTCTCAAGAGTCATTTCCAAGATAATGAGTCGATCCTTCATTTTTCCTGTCTTGGGCTCCTTCTTGGTGTTACTTCCATATGCATGTGACCTAGCCATGGATGGCCCTCCAAGTATCTTCTCTCTGCAACAAAGGGTTTTTCCAAGGCACCCAAGAATTTGTCTCAAGACTTCTTCAAAATTCTGCGATGAGTTATGTGAT
This sequence comes from Picea sitchensis, assembly GCA_010110895.2. Taxonomy (NCBI): domain Eukaryota; kingdom Viridiplantae; phylum Streptophyta; class Pinopsida; order Pinales; family Pinaceae; genus Picea; species Picea sitchensis. The sequence goes on along the minus strand of SNQJ01S0200892.1, from coordinate 7,728 downwards.
GAATGCTTCTGCGATCAGGTCTGCACCAAGTGTTGTGACAAGTATTGCGTAAGTCCACCTTGCCCAAGTTCTCAGTTCACCCTAAGAACTTTGTGCCTGGTCTTCTCAAGGGGTGCACACGGGTCTATTGAAAACTCACGGCTTCATTCACAACTCGACACTTCACTTCCATTGCAAACCAAACCACTAAGTTTGTTTCTAGACTATCTCTATGATAGGTAAGTCCACTTGTTTGAACCTTCGCCAATCCCATGCCCAAAGTGTCTTATAAGTTTTCTCTGATACCACCTGTCATGACCCCACATGATGCATGCTCAGATATTTCAATCGTGTACCTCTTGAGAGCGTGTGACATTGCGACGATTCTTACTTCGCTGCTTGGTAACACTAAGAATACTTTGTCTAGACTATGCCTCTTCACCTAGAGCATACCCATACTTTGTTCTAGGCTACAGGGTAGTCACACTCTAACTCTATGCAGCTCACTTGTATACTTAGGAAATCTTGTTAACAGCTTAACACTTAGTCATTTAAGCATACATCCAAGAACATGTGAAACCAAGAGAACACTTGCAAAAACAAACAAGAGATACGCACATAAATAGTGTGGATGGCATAAGATGTGCCTAACACCCGACTAAGTCTTATTATTGCGAAACATTTACAATATGAGAACTATCGGCTTGGTTACAACTTGGGCATAGTCACATGACTCACCTCACCTCACCAAGAAAATCATACATAGATTCATCACACCAAGACTCTCTATCGCAACCACTTTCACAACCTCTGTGGTGTGTCCTAGACATGCGCCCCACCACAAATTTATTGTCCCTTCTATGTCGCAGACTTCACCAAGTTAACACAAAATTTGGTTCTAACTCATAGCATACCTCCCACAGACCTGCGTTCAGAATTCCCCAAACTCTCCTTGTGCGTCCCACCCTTGGCTACTTGTCTTCCATCTTTGCAACTCTACCTCATTTCTATCTTGCCTCATAACTTTTCCTCAGTTGCTTGACTTTCTCTCTATGCCTTCTTGCTCAATTTTCTTCCTTGGTTGAGTTCCCTTGTTCTTATATGGACTCCAAATGTCACCTTCACAAATCGTCACATCCTTTGGGTGATTCACACCTCTTCACAGACCAATATTCCCAAATGAACTGACATTCCCCTTCGTAGACCCAATGCACCCAAATGAACCTGTGCACCCATTAACCATCACATCTCTTGGACTGACACGCCCCATCCTTGGGCACACATCCCTTGTCTCGTGCTCTTCCTTGTGTCGATTGACATGATTTTTTGTGGGTGTGCTGATGGGGTCATCCAACCTCTCCAATGCAGCCATGTTTCCAAGGGAAGGCGGGTCTACTCCTTGGGCACACACCCAAGTCGTCTCATCCTTTCCCAAACAGAACCCAAGTCTCCATCAACTGCCACAAGGAAAGTAAGGTGTGTGCCCTCTTGGTGCCACACGTCACCATCATGTGCCCAAGGTTCTCCTACCCACACCCACATGTTGTCGTTTTCCCAACTGATCGCATGCCCCTTCTGTTCTCTTTCCTGATTCATCCCCAAGTTTTCCTAAGGAGTGTGTGCGCTTGCTAGGTGTCATAGGAGGCCTTACAACTTGGTTAATAATGGGCAATTTGTTCATATGTTATTCTTGCCAAATTGGATAACAATAAGAACAATAGAAGGATCAAATCATGGGAAGAACAAATAAAAAGTGTAGTATGTCTTTCATTAGCACTTTTGATTTATGAAATTCATGCCATAAATTTCATAAATCAAATAAATCTTCAATATGAAGACACTTAGATTTATGTCATGAATTTTATAGATCAATTAAATCTTCAATATGGAAGTGTGAAAAAACACACTATGCATTGATATGTCACCACGTCTTTGGGAATATGGATAGGTATATTTTGATCATTAAAATAAAGGAAATCAAACATATGTAGAAATGGATTTTTCTTAAGATAAGGGAAATTAGTGAAAAATGGGAAATGATCCGCACTTCTATATGCAAAATTTAAAATGCAACAACAGAATAGATTTGCACATAAGAATAAAATGTTGCACAATAAAAAATACATAGAGAATGAAAGAGAACAATATTAGAAGTGAATAGAAGTGACCATTCGTTGTATTTAAGCAATAAGACACCCTTTTTATCAGAATGGGTGATTTTTGCTTTACAACAACAACAAGAGACTTGTTGCTTTATTTATGAATGATAGGCGTTGTTTCACTTTTTATTTTTGTTAACTGACTAACGGAAAAGTCATGCTAATTATTTTTAGGAACTGCCCTGCTCAATGGGCACCCTCTTTGGTGGCCCAATTCCTCCTTGTTTAGATCCGGAAGCGTTCCCGCTTCCGCCAACAAATGAGGAAATTTGCATTGCATTCTCTCTAATGCTTTCTCGAACTATGTCAAGATCATATCTGAGTGGGTGCAACTGATGATGGTTTCCTTTGAATTGGTGCTTGTCCCACAAGAGCCATACATGAGCTTCTGGGTGAAAGAACAATGGCGTGTGAATTTTATGAGGCCTTTGTTTTGCACGCTCTAGTGTAGTTGGTAATGCATTGGCTAAGTGAAGATGGAACTCAGTGAAAGTGTGGGTATAACATTATGCTAAGTGTTGTTCTTTTTTTTGATGTCCAGACCCCACTCAATACTAATTGACCTTCACTTCATTATTTGCATCAATATTTCCCTTAAATACAAGGTCCCTGGAATAACAACGAGTGTGTCCAATACACCATTTCTAATTAACCGCTCTAACTAAGAAGGGATGCCTCTGTAGATGATTTTTCCCTGCTATACTGCATTTGTAAGAATTTTGTTTGGCTTAAGATTTCTCAATAATCTGTTTGGAAAAAGAGGAACTACCAGGAAAAGTGTTATAATATGATGGCACTTGTGTTGGAGTACATAACCCACCGGCGTAGAGTACTGGAACAAAATCTTGTTTTGGCATAAAAAATATTGGAGATGCACAAGGTGAAGATGAAGGTGGAGTAGAAGAGGCTTTCAAAATGAGATCAATGGTGTGCTAAATAGAGCAAGACGGGGGCAGTCCCATGGGTTAGGGAAAGGAATTGGCAACTTCTAGGAGAGGGGAAGCCATGTCCCAAGGTGTTGGGTTGGTCAGATGGTCTAGTTTAATTGAGCGAACCAAACACAAGGAAACATATATTTTCATATTTACTTGCTTAATGACTACTTATTCGTTTAGAGGTTGTGTGGAGTGAGGGGTAGAGGAGGTGGAGCATAGGTGCGCCCCTCATGTTGCAGGTGGTATTTATGGAATTTAACATGATAAACAATGTTTTCGGGCATGTTGGTAGGGGAGTCTAAGTAACAGATCAACACAATATAAAGGAGAAACATCACACACCATAATATCCCAGAAATGGCCAATAATGAAGGTCAATGCATAACACAGGGAGATAGTGAGGTGTGGGCCTTCCTTTTGTACCCATCCGAGTTGATATGGTTCAAGGTGTGGAGTAGTTGGGAGTTGTAGGCATTCGACCAAATCCTAGGAAATGAGGTTCTTTTGGCTTCCGTTGTCTAGGATGAGAGTAGCCAGTTCGTGCTTAATTTGACAATTGTGGGTGAACAGGGGCACGAGAGAGGTGTCGTGTTCATTGATGGTCATCATAATTAGAGATGGGTCAACTTTTGTAGGATTTGCAAGAGAAATGACTTCAGGAGGGTCAGGGGAATCAGATTGAGTGACCTATGCAAAAAGAGTTTTTTTGGGGCGAATGTTCTGAAGTGCTCGATAGTTGACAGAAGCATGCAAGTTGGTCTTGTGGAAGGTACACTGGGGCATCGTTCGAGGTGTGGAGGTGGAAGTAGGGGTAACCTGAGAAGGGCCAATAGTAGAAGGGTTATATTCGGGTTGGTGTGAGTGGATTCGAGGAGCCACTTTACGCTCGACGTCCAAGGCCCTAAGAAAGGCCTTGTCTAAGGAAGAACTCTCAAACAAATCAACTTCATGACAGATGCTTAGCAATAATCTAGAATTGAACTTGACAATCAACACCTCTTCTAGATCGGTGATGTGGAGTTAGATGCACAATTTGCAGAAGATGTCAATGTATCCTTGTATGGAATGATTGGCCAGTTGTTGGAGTTGTAACCATCTGGCGAGGAGGTTCCAATGATATCCTGGTGGGTAAAAGCACTACTCGAGAGCCTCCAAAAATCCATTCCACATCGTAATGTGTGATATTTGTGTCTCAATCGAGGTGCATATGTCCATGACCCATGAATAAGTCTCCAGTTGAGTGTCCCACCATGTCTGTGTAATTCCCTTGAATTGCAGACCGATGATCTGAAGCATCATGTCTTTTGTCATCTTAAGACATGTACGGAAGTATGTGGAAAGACTGCAAAGCCAAGAGTCAACATTCTCTCTATTTATTTGGCCTGCAAACTTCGATAATTGGAAGCCCGTATCGAGCTGCATGAGTGTCAGAGCTCGGCGTTGTTACAAACATAGTAGCTCTTAGAAAGCCATATTTAAATCCTGAATTGGAGCAGTGGCAATGGATTTGGAATCCTCTGTAGACGACTCTCTTCGCAGAGACATAATTTTCATTCACCATGAATGTCGATCTGTCATTGGATGTTGGAGAACGATGAAAGATGAACGTGTTGGAAGCCCTAAGGAGGGAACACTTGAAGTCCTTAGAAGGATGCTTGGATTTGAGATTTTTTTTTTTTTGGATGGCCTCTCTTCTGAATTCCGTGGTTGAGTAGAAGTTGGATTGGATCGAGGTTCTGATGCCAATTGATCTGCAATTCTATATGCAAAATTTAAAATGAAACAACAAAATATATTGGCATATAAGAATAAAACACTGCACAATACAAAATACACATAGAATGAAAGGGAACAATACTAGAAGTGAGAAGAAGTGACCATTCATTGTATTTCAACAAGAAGACACCCTTTTTATCAGACTGGGTGATTTTTTCTTTACAGCAACAACAAGAGACTTGTTGCTTTATTTCTGACTAACAAGCATTGTTTCACTTTTTATTTTAGTTATCTGCCTAATGGAAAAATCATGCTAATTATTTATTAGGAACTGTCTTGCTCAATTGGACTGGCGAGGGCAGTTTACAATAGAAACTACTATGTGAAGGGAGATGGGTGCCCTCTTTGGTGGCCCAGGAAATTGGTTCTAGAAGAGTGACCCTTGGAGATGTAGATGTGTTTCAAAAATTCCGAAATCAATTTAAACTTGCAACAAATCATAGCAGGACAAGGAGGCACCTGTAAATATACCATCCATTCTCAATGTCAAACTTGAAATTATCAATTAAATCATAATCTACTTTTGCTCTAGGGGTTGATTTCTAGATTCACAAATGCAATTTAAACAACAAAAATTTGTGATTTCATGCAGATTTATATTGTGATTTGAACTTGTGAACTCTTATGAGGAAATACATGTTCTTAACCATTAGACCCACTCAAATTATATAATAATCTATTTTGAAGATCACAACCAAACTAAACACATTAATTTATAATAAACTAAACTAATAAATAATTAATTTTTAACTTTTATCAAAATAAAAAAGAAAGAAACTTGAGGGAAAAGTATTACAAAGTCTAAAGTCACGAAGACCACAAAAGTATAATAAAAACCATATTCGATACTTTGCTTGGCCTTCACGGAAGAAAAAGCACACCATTTTGGATGGATGGGATGCATGTATGGTTGCTACTTCAATAGATTTAATCACATCATAATACTGTTCCGTTATCATATCCACGTGGAAATATTAATCATTTGTGTTGACGTGAAGGGGAAGGCAATCGCAAAATGAATGATTGCTCTTCATGGGAAGCTTCCACTTAAGTGTTTATTATTGTTTTTTAGCACTGGTCTTTGAATATGCAGCACTACCAATCTTGATCAAATCTTAAAATATTTTCCAAGATTAAAATTTTATAATATAAATCAAATAAAAAATTTTAAATATTAAAATTATTATTTTGTATATATTAATAAAATAAAAACTTTCTCAATTTTAAAATAGAATATATATATTTTTATATTTATAAAATGTACACTTTTTCATTGAAATTATATGTTAGTTTTTTATATAAAAT
>SNQJ01S0200891.1:29539-39785 GCA_010110895.2 Picea sitchensis | reverse complement strand
TTTGCATCAAACAATATTGGGTCCATTACCCAAACCTTTGTGCTACGAGGCTTTCTTCAAGGGTTGACATCAATGACAACCAACCTTAATCAACCTACGTCGCCTGTCAACTGATCACAGGGAAGTTGGTATGCAAGAATCGACCCATGCAAGTATCCATCTTTATAGTCAACCTCATAGGAAAATGTGAAAAGGGACTCCAGATGAACTAGGCGAAGTACTTGGTGAATCAACTAGAGATTGATTGTAGAGAAGCCCAGGATCAGGGGCATGAATTTCATTTTAGCTGGCTTTTGATACTTATAGATTTTTTTGCATGGGAGCTATCGGAAGGTGCAACCTTCCCTAACATTGACCCCTTTGAACCACTGGCAATGAAGTTCAGTACCCTGTGGTACTCAAATGACATGAACAAGCAGTGACAATCCAATGTCGTATTTCACACCTACTACACCTAGTTGAAGCTCGTCATCCAGTCCAAGCCACACGTGACCTCAAATACTTTACACAGGTTTCGAACTTTGACAAAATTTAGTGCAGACCGCCATTTTATATATCTTACAACACACACTGATGAGAACAAGGAATAGTTTTAGTCATATTATAAGATAATAGAAGAAGACCTAGAGGAAATAACCAAGGAATGGTCGACAAACCTTCTTATTCCAGCTGACCCTACAAAATTATTCGACATTGACAGCCTAGAAGCTACACAAAATACACTTGGACCCAGTAAGACAAAGAAGGACGAGGAAATCCAGGATATAGACAACAGATCTGTAAGAACCGCATCTGTTACACCAGAGCAAGAAGGTAATGGTGAAGACTTAGAGGAAGTCGAACAGAGGCTAGGAGATGAAGTAGAAAACATAAATAAAAGGAAGGGTTCGCCTCTAGAACCTTCCTCCCGAAAGAAATCAACAACACCCGTGACTATGTTGAAGACCACACTCACTCCAGATGAATTCAATTTTCTCCTCGCAACTATGAATGAAGCCATAGAAGAGATAACCAAGAAGTAAGAAGCTAAGAAAGAGACCATGTATAATAGAATCAATATCAAACTCCAAAGAGTACATCAAGCTCTCCAATCTAGCCACATCATCTCCTCTACGTCCCTACCAGAAGGAACAACAGAAGAAGGAAATGAACCAGTTCAACTCTGCCAGATTGCTAACACGGTTGAAGTATGCCTTCAGAAGGTATGGGAGGAAATAGCACAGGCCACCCAAGCCTTAAATAAAAAACAGAAGGGAATCATCAAGCAACACCAAGTCACGCATCAAGAGAAGGACACTCTCCAAGAAAAATTTGAAGAAGACATAGCGAAGATCCAAAAAGAGAAAGAGCAGTTGCTCGCGAAGCAAATTGGGATTGAAGAAGCAGTCAACAAAGCATTTCGCTCTGTGACTGGCTTAGAATAGAAGTCAGAGGACCCCATAGAATGCCAAGTGATGAAGCTTGTTGAAGTTATTCAACAACTTCAACAAAGAGTCGTGGACTTAGAGATTCATACCATACCACAGACCCCACAAGAAGTGCATGACCAACGTGAAATAACTGCCTGGAGCACTATGGAAACAATTAAAGCACTCACTGATGAATGCAAACAGTTAAGTAGAAGAAGTGCGTAGATATACGAGAACCTAATCGAGAACCCATAATTGCATCAATTGGAGTCACAACTCCAAGAGGAGAAGTACGATGCTGAAACGCTACAGGAATAGCTGAAGGCCCTGTCACCTGTAGGGAGAATGAAGAGGTTTCCAGAGAAACGCACAACCCAACAATAGATTCACATGCTTCAGAGTAAAGTAATGGAAGTCCCTCAACGACTTCAACCAGTGAAAGAAAAGGAATTCCAACTATTCACTGAAGTTGAAAGCCAAGGAGTAGAACTTGAACAGGTTGTGAACACAGTAGAACAACGTTTAGAAGGGCCGGTGAACGAGGCACTCATCCAGAACTTCGTCGAGTAAGAGGAAGTAGCAAGGAGGCAGGTCAAAGAAGCTTGAGCCAAGCTCGAGGAATTTGAGGTAGACTTGGTCAGAACTGGGTGACTTAGGACGAGTCACAGGTGAGTGTTGGGGGCTCGTTGGCCCTTGACCAAGTTTTGAGGAACACTTGGTCATAATTGACTATTTTAGAATTAGACACCCTGTCAAAGATGGAGCGTCGGGTGAAGTAGAGATCGTGGGATATCGGTCCACTTTTGGGCCCCTTTTAGGGTTTTGGGTTAATGTAATGGGAAAGGGATGTTGGTCTGTGGGTTTACCCACTCTTAGGCCAACTTTTGTAAAATATAAATAGATACTTAGGCAATGTAAGGATGCCCCGTGGCTTAGTGCTAGTAATTGGATCTGTGTGATCGAATGTGGATTGTAAATGTTGTGGATTGTAAATGCTCTGTGCGTGATTGTAAGAGGCTTGCAAAGCTAAGTGAAAGTGATTGTAGGAGGTTGTGCAAGGCTTTGTGTTGAAGCCCAAGGAAGAAGGATCTAGCAAGCTACACAGATCTTCTGTCCTATGCAGAGTAAGGATTGTTGAGGCTTTGTGTTGTAACTGCTTTACCGAGATAATAAATAAGAAGAGTTGGTGGACGTAACCCCAGGGTGGGGGTGAACCACATAAATATGTGTGTGATGCTTTGTTCTTTGGTTCAATTTGTTTATTCCTTCTTCTACTAAGTGCTTTGATATATTTAGGTAGATCCACTTATGCTTTGTGCTCTTAGATGTGTATGAATGTTAGATCTAATATGTATGAGGATGCTTAGTGTTGATCTACTAGGATTTGATCTATTTTACTATTTCTAAGTGCTTGGATTAGTGTGGATGCTGCGAAGCCTTATAAGAGAAGTGGTTATTGAATGTATCTTGAGGAACTAATGGTGCTAGGTGCTCTAGTAAGCTATATAATCACATATCTGTGTCCCAGCTAAGGTTGTAGACACTTGAGTCTTACAACCACCCCTATCTCTTCCTCAAGTGAGACTTCATCTACTTCACATGTGTTTCCGAAAGGGCCAGTAGTTAGGGCTTTGTTGGTGCATTGTTGAGCGTTGAACCCTGGGTCTACCCCTGTGCCAACAACAGGTCTGAAACAACTCCTTCATTTGTAAAAATTGAAAGCAGGTATGACTCAGTTTCTTCACGTTCAAAGAAGAAAAGAAATGCTACAAAATTTATAAGATCAGATCAAGGAAGACATCCAGAAGCTATTCATATACCTCAAAGAAAGTTCAAAAGAGAGACACCTTCATGGATGAATCAAAGAAGGTATGAGAGTGTATTTAACGGTTATTGTTTTTCTTGTAATGAATATGGTCATAAAGCCTTGGATTGTAGGCATTATGGAAGAAAATAATTTGGTGGGTTCAACAACAACATAAGATGTTGGAACTGCAATCATGTTGGACTTACTGCTACACATTGTTACACTATGAGATGCTATAGTTGTGGTGGATATGGCCACAAAGCCTATAACTGTTGGAACTTAAGAAAACAATCAATGAGAAATAATTCATACAATACGACAAAAGGAGTAAATGGAACATGGAAGAAAAATGAAGTTGTAGTAATAGAATATTAGAGAACAAAGTTCAATAAACCAGGACACTCATAGATGTGGGTAGAAAAGACTGAACAAGTGAACATGAGTGAAGTTAATTGCCGCAAAAATAATTGCAGTCATGTGACAAGCATAGTATAAAGTTGTCTCATACAACTTTAGAGAAATGAACAGTAAAGAAGCATCTTGGATAAAGATGGATACATCTGGTTAGAGACTGATGATAATCAATGGGCAGATCCAAGAGTTGTTTGAATAGGATGAGCTACAATTGTCCAGTGTTCCAGTAGGACAACGACATCCACAGGAGAAACATTCTAATGTACAAAATGAGGTACATGATATCCTGTAGAGATAACAAGAGGAGAAGCCCTGTCAGAAAAATCTACCCTCTTATAAACAAAGGGGAAGAACAGTCAGTAAAATCTCAAGGGAATTTTTGGTTAGTAAATAATAAAGTAATTAGATTAAGTTTTGAAAAGACTCGATCACTACAAAAATTGTATCAAGAAGACTACTCATTTGAAACACAAAAATCCCTATCAACCGAGATAAGAAGTTAGTAAATTAACAGGGGAAGAAACCTTGTCAAGAAGAGATACCTTTTCAGAAACAAAGGGGGAGAGTATTCAAAAGAATAAAGAGAGCATATTGACAGGGGGAGTCATTCAGCTATGACAGGAGGAACATGACTATAGAAAGAGTTACCCAAGTTCAAATTCTAGTCAGTAACATATAGATCTTTACCATAGGAGAAAAAACCCTTTGTCATTGAGGGCAACACACTAACTTCATATACAAAACTCCCCCTATGATGATGCTTTCTTCTTATGAATTTTTTATGCTGCCGAAGGGGGAGAGAAAACTTCATAAGAAGAAAGCATCATCACAGGGGGAGTTCTCAGTTTGGTATAAGAATTTAGTGTGTTTCCCTCAATGACAAAGGGGGAGATTGTTGGATATATTGTCATTGATGTCAACAATCGATATGATGATCTTTTGTTAATGATGAATTACCACACATAATATTATCATTGATTTCAATAGTATATCAATTTGCAGAATTTGTCAAACAATATGCAAAGATCGAAAGTGCAAATTCGGGAGGAGGAGCGAACTGTATGAAGATCAAAGCGAACAATATATCAGAAGAGTTAGAAAATGAAGATCAAAATGAACAGTATATCAGAAGGGTTAGAAAATGAAGATCAAAGCTCATAAGAGATGGCACAATGAATTTCAGAAGAAACGTTGGACGACCATTCAAACAGTATATAATGACTGATTTAAAACAAAGATTAAAGCTCAAGAGAGTTAACTAATGGAGATCAAAAGATTAGAAGATATGGTGTGATAAAACTTAGTTCAAATCAAGACCATTAGATCTGCAAGCCAGATCAATGACAGAGATGAATTACAAGGAACGAAAGAAGAATTAAACTACTCGCTAGTTACAATCCCGCAATATGTCTGGATCGTCAGATCTCATAGCTTCAAAGATATATGACTACGGTTGATCCAAAAAACCATGAGTTTAAGTTAGATTAATTCATGACCGTCGGATGTGAAATCGCCATATCAATGAAAAAGATGAATTTCGGAGATCAAATGGAGAATTAAATATCGCGCTAGTTCTAATCCCACAATTAGTTAGGACCGTCCAATCTTATAGCTTCGAAGATCAACAACTGTGCTTAACTCACCAACAACGCAGAACTTCCAATTATGGAGTTTGGGTGACGCGTTAAATCACTCGTAAGTTGTAGTTCTACAATCAGTGTCAATCGTTGATCTACTTCAAGAATCTTCACAATCGTTGGATCGATTTTAAGTGGAAGGATAGGATGAGCAGGGAAAAACAATTGAGAATTTGATTAACCGAATTCCCGTCAGTTGTCGGATCACATTCGAGTGGATGGACAAGATAAGCTAGCAAAGTTGCATCATAGAAATATTGATCCATCGATCTAAGACCCTGATCAATGAACAACATTCACTTCGGATCTAAAGTTGTGAGGAGGTTGCGCTCTGGAAAGTCTGAGATTTGAAATTTCTGAAATGTGAATCTCCATCAACCATTGGATTATTCTGAGTGGAAGGACAGGATAATCTAGAGGAGATACAACCTAGACATATCAAGCCATCGATCTAGGATCATGATCAACGAAAAACATTTAATTTTGGATATAAATATGCGAGGAGATTATGCTCAGGATAGTTTGAGACTTGAAATACCCGAAGCCTGAAAATCCGAAATGAATAAGGACCGTCGGTTTTGGAGGACAAATGAGGACCGTTGTATCAGGGTCATTGATCAATAGAACACATAATCAAAAGGGAATATGGTAGACCATGTCAGCAAGGACACACAATAGACCAGGTTGGTAGACCATGTCAATAGTCTACGTCAGCAAGGACACATGGCACAGTCAGAAAATGACAAGTGTCAAGTTGAAATCAACATTTTAGGTACGTGAAAATCATGAAAGTAAGTGACATGTGGCAGTTGGTTGGCTCGTGACACTTCATCAAGTGACAGAAGTAAGTTACGTCACTTTGGGAGTTTTTCTTTGAGAGTTTTACCACCAACACTCGTCCAAAGTACCAAAGACCCGAATGTCGAACACCCGAAGTGCACACGAGACGTCTGATCTGAAGATCACTTCGGGAGCACTCTCAACTACAGTGGAAGGATAGTGTAAGTGAAAACGTTAACTGATAGCAAGCGGTCTCCACCATCTTATGACTGAATCAACATGTGATCACTCCAGAGGAAAGAACGGGTTGAGATTTGAAATCTCTGAAGTCCGGAGACCCGAGGAGATATCGACCGTTAATCCGAGAGGGACACGTGTCAACCATTTGTCGGCTCCAAAAGATTGATGTACGGAGGAAAGAAGGGGTTGAGACTTGAAATATCCAAAGTCTAAAGACCCGAAGGAGATCTCAACCGTTGATCAAAATACAGTGGAAGAATAGTGTAAGCATAATAGACAAGGTCATGGAGTAAAAGGTGGCCATACATCTCATTGCTTTATTAAGTCATGGCCGTTGGATTAAGCAATGAAGGATGATTTTAAGGATTAATCTTAACCATTGATCTAGTTTCGAGATGTAATGTGAACCATTCGATCTGTTCGGCGATATCGTATTCATGAGATTTTAAATGTTGGAAGTCACAAAGACCCGAATTCCTAACAATCATCCATTTTAGGAGATTGAATCGTGACCGTTGAATTAATAAATTCTCAAGCGCTCATCTCGCCTAACATGAGGTCAACTCCATTGGTCATATGTTCAAGATATTTTTAAAGGACATAATGTATGGGTCACTTAAATTTTTAAGCATGTGGTTCTACGCCATTGATCATATGAACTGGTTTGAAGGAAGCATCAATCTCTGTTATCACAAAGACTAAGGAAATCGATCCATGATGTGATCAATTTGTGAATGGAAAGGGGATGCTAGGTGTAACGTTGAAGATCCAGATTCATGATCTGGTGGTCCCAAAAGATATTGTAAATGGACAAGTTAGTTATAACTTGTTGCACAAGTCGGCTCAATAACTTAAACAATTTTTTAGCATAAACAAGTATAAATACAACCATGATTGGTTCACTTGAAAGGGTTCTTGTGGATGAAGAGTGGCTTACATAGTGAAGAGGCAGATTTGGATCTGAGGTCCGTGCGAATATAAGAGAGAAGTGGAAGTGAAGAAGGCACAAAAATATCAGAGAAAAGATAAAGAGAAGAAGGCGTGAATCTCAGAGAGAATATGAAAAGTGGTGATGAACGTTTATGGTATACCTCTGATCATGAGATAGAATTGATTCAATAATGAATCACTGCTACTAGAGTTGGTTGAAATCTAGTTGGATAGATTGTGTTCTATTAGAAATTTGGGTCTTGCAGCAAGCTGGGTGTAGTTGAATTTGTTTAAGTATATATATTTATATATAATGGATTGAATGAAAGTTCATTCTATCAGGTTGGTGTCTGTTTACAAGTTGGGTCTTATATGAGGATTGGATTCCTCACATATCAGTTGGATCTAAGATCAAAAAGCTGGGACTTGTTATGAGGGTTGGATTCCTCATTTCTCAGTTGGATATAAGAACTACAAGCTAGGTCTTGTAACAGAGAGATGGGTTTCTCATAATTGTATGAATATGGTATTCAAAGATTGATCTTATGTATTCATTCAAGTTATTTAATAAATAAAATAATTATTCTTTTATATATATTGATTGAGAAAATGAAATAAATATTTGTTGTTCAGTTAATTTGTGGAAAGTGGAAAATTGTCCATTGTTTTTGTGACATTGATTCACCCCCCCCTCTCAGTGTCAAGTACCCATTTCAACAGGACGTTTTCTATATAAGGTGAAATTCTTCCCTCCCTTAGGACTATGATGTTTTTCCCATTCCAAGGAATGAATAAGTGTGTCTCGTTGAGTGAGAGGTATCCACCAGTCAAGGATTTCTAGTCTCTTCCTAAGATGATTGAATAATTACTCATTGGCATGTTGATTACATGAATATTAAGAGTTGTCCTTATTTCAGGATGTGCGCACAAAACCAAGGTCACATCCTTGATTTCACCTATGGTATATTGTTGTAAACTATTATAAGAGAGCATGATTATGGAATTTTCATTTGTACAAGACAATCCTAGCACTTCCATAATAATCTTCGACATTACACTTGGGCTCGAACCATTGTCAATCAGACAACAATGGGCTATTTTGTCCATAATCTTTACAGAAATAAAAAAAAAATGGAGGATTTTTTACAGAGTGTCTAAAATTGTGTACACCTACTTTATTTACAGTCGATTCATCTTCATCTACCTATTCAAAGAGATTGGATATAGTCGAAGCTTTTCCTTCCTTGAAAATATTCAGATGCTTTTGTTTCTCAAGGATAGAAGCCATGTCTAGAAGAGTAACATCGACTTTAATATTAGCCAATTGATTGAGAATGTTGAATTTAAAAGAGGGAAGAGGGGAGGGATTTCCTTGACTATTAGGATTTTTAGAAACCTGTACATTAGCAACAAGTGAAGATGAGCTTGGGCTAGAAGAAGTGTGAGGGGGATCATATTTACCTTTCGAAGCATAGGATTTATTCCTAGTATTTATGATCATGGCATCGTCTGGTTCTACAAAATCTAGAACACCAATAGTATTTTCAAGCCTTTTACCAAATATTTTATCTCTGTCACTCTTCTTTACCTCACAAGTACTTTCCTCATGGTGTTACTTGCAAATGTTGCACCAACTACAAGGCATGATGGATTTAGGTTGAAAGTTGTTTTAACTAGGATTCTTAAATGGTGGTGAAGAAGAAGATGAGGTCCCAGGGGTAAGTGAAGGGACATTTCCCTTTATGTCATACACTATAATTCATTTATTCATTTTGTTATCACATAACATTGTCAGAGTCTTGTGAATTTGGGGTTTTTTTCTTAAGTCTATAGTTTTGCCTATCTCTCCCCCTTTTTGTATACCCAATCTTAAGGTGTTTTCCTTTCAGCTTATAGTTTCCTTCTTTTTCCTGCCTGAGAGGTGTCGGCCCTAGGCCTTTCTGTTTTCTCTGAGGTCGATCACTTCTCTCTTTTTGTCTCTGTCACTAATCCTTTTTCCTTCCCGAACCCTCATTCATTAATCCAAGTATTCATGTATAGAGGTTGTAGACATAAGCACAAGCAAAGCACTTAAAATGGTTTTTTATAGGCCCAAATCAAGAAAGCGAGCAAGTTTGGTTTGGAAGGGAAATTCAAAGTTCATAGATTAGAGGCAAATAATAATCGCGGGAACAGGAGTTTGAAACATTGTTGAAGTATTTGTGAGAGATCCAAACCCCTGAGATCAGAAAATCAGCAAGAGCTGTCTAATCCAGGAGGATGTGTGGCACCAGATCTGAATGTGGAGGAAGTCAGTTCAGGAAAAATGAAGTGAGAGAGGTCCCGATAGCCCGAGTCCTGAAATCTTGATGGCCCAAGGTCCCAAAATGTTGATATCCATATGGGTTGTCTGATGCAAAGGGACATGTGTCACCTAATCTGAACGATCATGATTTCATGACTCAGATATTTCATCATGGAACATGGTGAGAATTTACAAAACGTGAAATCATGAAGCACCAGTGAATCAGACCCATGATCACAACCCAAAGTCATATGGAAAGCAGAACCATAAAGAAAAGTAAGCGCCTATTAAGAGGTGGGTGGCGGAAGTTTTTCGAGGAGATGATCTTGGCCATCAAATTCAAAGTGAGTCTGATCATTGATCTGGATAGGCCATTTCGTAAGATAGAGCATTAGGATTTTAGAGATTGAATGGAGTGAAAACTCTTGAAATGTGAAATCCCAAAATTTCACAAGGGAACCCCAAGTCATGGCTTGATGTTAAGAACCAAAGACCTAAATACAAAATATCATAATAGATCCAAAGATATCTGAATACAATCACCACACAAGATATATGAAATCATATAGAAAACCACAACTTTATTATATCAAACCCTTGAGGTAGGAAAACACCATACAATGGATCCTATTATGGAAGGGATCCTCTCCTGTTCACTTGCCTCTTCGAGGGGGCATCCTCCTATTGAGCTACCACGCCAAATACAATACTTATTTTCATGTCTCATTACATTGTTTGAATCCCT
>SNQJ01S0200891.1:0-11533 GCA_010110895.2 Picea sitchensis | reverse complement strand
CACAGACTCAGAAACCAGAAAACAAGCAATTAAAGGAAGGGAAACTAGACTAACTAGGAAACAATCCGTTCCCCAACGGAGTCACCAATTTTGTTATCAGACTAATCGGTAGGTGCGGACACTGACTGATCTCCCTAGATCCACCTAGATCTAGAACAAAACACACCAGAACATGATGCTTTCCTTAAGTTTTAAATATTGAATTTACTAAATAAAGAGGGATGGGTGACATACCATTTAAATGTCGCTTCCTCTTGCCATCGCCATCCTATCTCCGTTCTAATGCTCATACAATGATGATCCTGCAAAATAATTCAACCAACCAAAGTGATAGTGATAGTAATAGAATAAACTCAATATAAACCTTTCTATGTGATCAAGGAATCATACAATAAAACATGACAAACTTTATAGGAAAGAATCATATTACTGTATCATATTAAATGTGAAGGAGAGATTACAACCATGGCCTTGATGTCATAAGGTCCCTTCCAAATGTCCTTCGTTCCCCACACACTTCCATGCCAAGAATTCTGAGAGCACAGATATGATAATATTGACAATCTATCTTGACAAAGGAAAAACTCAAAGCCACTCCAACCAAGCTAATAATTTTAAGCCAAATCCAACTTAGCAATCACAAAATCTCCAAAGATAACCTTCTCCATGGGAGCTCCTCTCCTTTTATAAGTTGAAGAGGATAAGGTGAGGAGGTTAGGATGATCCCACTAAATCATGAAAGTGAGTAATATCCAAACCATTTGGATGCCACCTCACCATAGAAGTTTCTCCTTCTAGAAGATTCGCGAAAACGCTCGTTTTTCCCGCGTGTAAGCATTCTCGCACCCTACCTATAGGGAAACCTGTGAACCTCTCGCAACCCAGCTATGGTGCAACCTGCGAGAATTAGGCATTCTCGCACCCTGCCTATATAGAAACCTGCGAACTTCCTTTTTTATAGGGTTTTTACAAAGGAAAATGCAACTTTTTTTCTCAGGAAAATTTCTTCTCCCTTCTCTCTTCAGAAACTCATGCCATTGATCCCTATGAAGGAAACATATAGGTTTACATCATTAACAGTCATAGGGATGACAAAAATAATGTGTAACACATATCTGTGATCAATTTCACGATTTCATCAAAGTTTGGAATAAATCTCCTCAAAAAAAATATTTTTCCTAAGAATGACTAAATTTCTTTTACATTCCTAGGGATATTTATTGTACCTATGGCTTCAACGCTTTTAGGATCAATTTTAATTCTTTCTCGAGACATAATATGGCCCAAAAGTTTACCTTCTTGCATAGCAAAGTGAGACTTTTTGGGGTTAAAAGACAAACCAAACCTGCGACATTTCTCAAACGTCTACTTTAGATGTATCAAATGATCCTCATTGGATTTAGAAAAAACGGTTAGATCATCAAGACAAATAACCACAAATTTATCCCCTTATCCAATGAAAGCTACATCCATAGCACGTTGAAAAGTAGCACCTGCATTCATTAAACCAAAGGGCATCTTTTCATACATAAATGTACCCCAAGGGGTGGTGAAGGTTGTTTTTTCTTTATCATGTTTGCAGACGACAATCTGATTGTACCCCAAAAAGTTGTCGATCATTGACATCCTATTTTCCCCAACTATTTTTTCTAGAACGTGATCCATTTTGGGTAGGGGGTAATTGTCTTTGAGGTAGGATTTATTTAGATTTCTAAAATCCACACACAATCTAATTTCCCCATTTTTCTTTCTAATCGAGACCAGATTTGCTACCCAATCGAAGTATCTCAGAGGTACGATTGTTTTTTCATTGAGGAGATTTTTGACTTCCTTTTTTATCACGGGCAATAAAAAGGGATTGATTTGTCTAAGTTTTTGTCTTAAGGGTTTGACACCAAGCTTGAGGGGTATCTTGTGTTCAATCACAGAGGTGTCATAGGTTCTCACCTCTTCATATGACCAAGTGAAAATGTCCTTGTACTTTTTAAACAACTCCATGTATTTTCTTTTGATTTCTGGAGGCAGATATTTGGATAGCTTCACTAACCGAGGGTTTTATGTAGTTTGTATATTACAATCCTCAACCTCTTCAGGTTGAGGCTATAGGGTGGATTTTGAAGGGATATCATCTTGATTGAATAATCTTTCCAAGGGAATTATTCCCTTAGGTATCTGGTTATTTTTAAGAATGAGCATTCCGTGATTCACGATTTTATCATGGAACTATTGAGGATCCTCCCCTTCCTGCATGATCCAAATGGGATCATGTTGGTTTTCTTGGTCAGCGTGCATTTCGACAAACTCGTCTATTGATTCCAAAAATTTGCGAAGTTTTTCATCATCCTCAAAGACTTGCCAATGTTGTATGTTATTCGGTATAGAAGGTTGATGCCTCATTTGTATGTGATACTTTAGTTTGAATGAAGTGGGAGGTGTAAACGTTGAGGTTGCTTTGGCTAAAGCATCATCTTGTTGATTTTCATTTCTTGGAATGAAATGAACCTTGACAGAGGAGAAGAAATTGTCGATTAGATCCCAGACACAATTCCTGTAGGACCTCGACCTAAGATGTTTGGCCTGGTACTGTCAGTTTACCTGTTTTATAATTAGCTCAGTGTCACCAAGGACTTCAAGGTTTTTTATTTTCATTCTCCTAGCGGCTTCTAACCCTAGAACTAAAGCTTCATACTCGCATACATTATTAGTGTGGTTCTCATTCCACTGTAATCTGTAGGAAAAGGGAATTACAAATTGATTATCGGGAGCCACCAAGAGTGCCCCAGCTCCAACTCCAAAATAGGATGAAGCACCATAAAAAAAATCTTCCATACACCCGAGCTATATACATTTTCTTTTAATTTTTATTTTTTTGTTTTCTCTTCTCTACAACCTTCATCTATACCTACTTCAAAATCATAATCAATAGATAATATACAATTTCCTAAATCTTGGTCATCAATATATACAGGGTGGTTATTTGGGTTATGTGGATCACTTACCGTGAACACCAACCTAGTTTCTTTGTAAAGACGCGTGTATTGTCCTCCAAATACTGGAATTGTAGCATATGTCATGTCAAGCTGGAGAGATCCTCCAAGTTTGGCACCCCATGACCTAGATAACAACATACCATATTTAGGATGGATATCGGTGACTACTATATCCATGAGAATTCTTTTAGCGGGTATTTGTGCCAGATTGACCACCAGGTCTTTAATCATACCTATGCATTTGACTTTTCTTGAATCAAATGACTATAAATCTCCATATGGCCTGGTGATTTCGAGACCTAACTTATCCATAATGGCTTTTAGAATCACATTGTGGGATTCTCTAAAATCTAGCATGCAGTTATGAAGTAGGTGGTCGAACAAGGTCAACGTGATATAGAAGGGGGCAACAATGTCTCTCGCACCTTCGAAATGCGGACCAAAAACTATGTTTGGCATGTCATCTTCTAAGTTGATGACATCGGCTTGGATTTCGTCTTCTGAAAATCTAATCATCTTGGCAATTTGTTTTTTGTATATGGGATTTTTAGCCAGTTCAACAAGTGGGATAGGGATTTTGATTTTATTTATTTCATTTTCCAGATTAAAATTTCCCACGGCCTTGTCGCTCTCTATGTTTGGGGCCTCCATTTCTTTCTTTTTAACTTTTCTTTGTGGTGTGGACTTGGTTTTAGTCACAGGGACCTGTGTTTTCACGATGGGTGTTCCTACTAACTTTGACTTGACAGGTTGCATGTCAGTGGTTTGGGTTTTTGCAGTCTTTTTCTCAGCAACCTTTGGAGTCGCTTCATCAATTTCACCCCTAGGCAAAATCTTTTTTGTTGGGGCGATTGGAAGACTCTTGTTCCTAGGTCTCAAATTATATTTCTCGTGAATTTCGGCTATAATATCATCTGCGATACCTTGATAGGCCAAATATTTAGAAGTATCATTGCTAACATCGTCTTCTGATCTAATTTCATTGTTTAAAGATTTTTCATAATCTTGTCTTGATAAATAGGGTGATTTATTATCATCGCCAAGATTATTTATATCCTCATCGAACTCTTCAAAATCTTCTAGGTCTTCTTCTCTAATGAAGTTTTCACTTTTGAAGGGGGTTGGGATTTTTTTATCCTCATTCTTTATTATTTTCTGTGGGGCCTGAGGATCAGGATTCCTTCCAAAATCCTTCCTAGGAAAATGATCCCTTTTTTATTTTTCTAATTCCATTTTTGAGATCTTATTTGTAAGTTCTATAATTACCTTAGCCATCTCGTCTATTTTATCTCCCAAGAATTTCCCCGATCCTGAGGATCCACCTTGTTCTTTGAATTTTCTACTTTCTTTGTTCCAAGTTTCTATTTTTGCTTTTAATTTCCCTGATGCCATCATGTTCGATTCGATTTCAAGGGCATCATCTTGCATTTTTGTAAGATCTGTTGATATCCTTTCTCTCAATAATAGAGTGAAATCCGGATCAAAGGCTCCAGCGAAAGTCACCTTTGCTGTAGGTTGAGAAGGTTTAACCTCGATCAGGATTTTATTATACAACTTGTTAAACCTTTGCATGAACTCTAGAATTGATTATGAGTTTTTCTTTCTAAGGGCCCCAAATTCAATTAGGTAATAGAGGTGGTCTCTCCTTTCTCCCCATTGTCTGATAAAATCATTTTCAAGTTCTTCGTAAGATCTTAGAGAACCTGATGCTAAGGCTCGGAACCAGGTCTTCACCTGTCCTTCAAAAGTCTAAACGAGGAGTCTAGAATAGACATCTTAATGTTCGATTCCAAGGATGTCGGTGAATTGGTCGAAGAAATTTATGTGTTCTTGAGTGGTTAAATATCCTTCCCCCGTAAATTTTGGAAGTCTTTTCATATAGTTTTCAGGAAGGTCGTGTAGGGGAACATGGAGGAAAAGGGGGGCATATCTGGTAGCTACCTTAGTGAAGATTCCAGGAAGCGATGCTTGACCATATGCTGGTCCTTCTGGGACACCACCCCCAGCTCCTACACCTCCATGTGCAACCATTGATAGATTTGGGGCTGAAGCTCAGAGTGTTTGAGGAGAGGGCTCACGGAATTCTGGGGAATAGTCCTCAGGAAAAGAGAATGTATCGTATGAAAGGGAAAGCGAGACAAATCTCTCAAGTGTTTCCTTAACGTTCAACTACGTAAAATTAGGCTGACAAATAGTATGTATGGGTGAGATGATTTGTCTAAGGGATCTTCGTGATTTTAAAATATTTTCCAGATCTGAGACTGGTGAGGTCTCCTTATCGTCCGGGCTCTTTCTGGCATTCTTTCGACTAATAGCCAATTAACTAAACGTGGATTCGCCAAGTGAAAATAAAGGTAGCCTTAGAAGGTTTTCTATATTGGTTCACTATCAAAGAAAGAAAGTGTCAATGTCGTTCTTCGCAGGGAAAAGTTTCATTTCTTCATTCCCTGGTAACGCCACCAAAAATATTTTGTTCCTGAGTTTATACTTCAAGGCTCTAAAGTATATCATCAAGGTATCTGAAAAATAAAGAGAATTAAGGAGTAAGAATCAATTATGAAGGGTAAATAAGAGTTGGTTTCTCAACTGTCTCTTCCTAGCTTCCCATTGTTCTTGAATGCCGATTTCTCTCTCAATAACTACCCATGAACATTCTAATTCGACTGGGGTAGTTGTTGTTTGCAAGATAGTATTAAATAAGTTCAAAGCAATGCTAGTTTGATCCTGTAGGCTAGGTTCTATGTTAGGTTGTCTATTACTTGGGGCAGTCATGAGGATTAAAATTTTATTAAATTATAAAAACGTTTTAAAATTTGTTGCTTTAGTTTTGTGGGATGAAATAGAAAAGGAATTTTGGAACTCAAAATAATAACATAATAACAATAAAGGTCATTTACTGTACTTGAAGTAATTTGAGAATATTAAAATAAAAACAAAGTAACACTGTTGGAGAATATGAGGCTTTAATCGTGAAAGAATATCATATCATAACAGAAGAAGGGGAGAAAAACAAAATTTCTAATGGAGTATAAGATATAACCATCCAATAGACCTACAGGTCTTGAAACTGTTGATAGCAATCACATAGGAAAAACTGTAAATGATTAGATAATCAAATAAATTCAAACTATAGTAGAATTTTGAATTAAACTATAGCTGATCATTCATTAGAAAGACATGGAATGAAAGATATTGAAAGATATTGAAAAAAAAGTGAAGGAACACATAGCTTCAAAGTGACAGAATTTGGAATCTCTTCTGCATTATCTATATCATTGTAAATCAAAAAACTTCTAATACAATCGACTCCCAAAAAACAAAATCCCTTTCTCAGTCTTGTGAAATTATATTTATACATGATCACCAAAACTTTTTCCCGTTGGCGATTAACTAATTTCTAAAAACTAACAGTTACATGAATGAGCAATGTTGAACCATTTACATTTCTATTTTAACTGCTTTATTATTTCAATGATGAAAAATATCCAAAACAATATTTCATGTCTGCGTTGATGAACTTCCTTCTTTTGTCTTAAGACAGCGAATACATTTTCCCAGAAATTGCACCAAAACTCTGGGAGCTTCTGGGATATCTTTCGCCTCAAATAAGAAGAACTTTCTTTGTAGTTCAGGCGGACGATCTTCGATTATCTTTCTTGTGAACTTAATAGTTTGTAACTTTAAGTTTGGCATCACTATCCATTTGTCAATTTGAGCGACATTGATTACCTTTATTTGTGGGATCTCTACCCGAATTTCTTCTAGATCCTCCTTGAAACGTAACTGATGCTTAACAATGTTAATGTCTCCTAACAACCCTGGACAGTTGTTTCTTCCAATGTTTAATGAAGCTTTCTCTAAAAGGTCAAAAATTCCTTGACAGTCGTCATTAACCTCTCTGGTTATTTTCTTGTTTTCTGTGAGGTTTTCCTCCCATACTTCGATTATTATATCACCTTTAATCTGCTCTAAAACATATAGCTTCTAAGTCTCTCTGACCTCCTCTTTTGTTGAAAGAGCCATTGCTTTTAAAAAAAAATCTTTGGCTTCTTTCACTTCTCTTTCTTTCAGGAGAATACTCTCCAAGGATTTACTTGTTTCCTGAAAGTAATTATGAATAAATTTCAGATTAAAGAACACTCCTTTTTTTCTCTTTTTCTATCTTTGTATGTGTTTCCAACACCTGGTCTTGGAAAATTTCAAGCTCTACCACTTGATTTTGAATGGAATTAATCTTATTTTGTAATTGTCTATTCATTTCTTCTTGCTGTAAGACCTGTGTTTGACTGACCTGTATTTTTAGATTTGCTTCCTCTAAGCTTGCCTTCAGTTTTTGAATCTCTTGAATGTCATTGGATATGTCTCATTCCAAACCTTTGTTTATCTCCCGACTGATACTCTTTTCAGTCTCCTTCAATTGCCTTTGTAGCTGAGATATCATCTGATCTTTTTGTTGCAACATAGTTCTCAAATTAATCACAGAGTATAAATTTGTCGATGCTAAGGCTCCCATTGTGCCAACTATTTCTGTAGCAAATTCCCCTTCTTCAAGTTTTTTTCTGTCTACAATGATCTTGTGATTTTTAATCATCATGTCTCCTCTTGGATGCATTTCCTGTTTCAGGATAGCCTTCCTTATTTTATTGAACAAGTAATCAGAGGAAGGAATCTCATCCCTAGAAATAGGTTTGAGATCATTGACATATAGAGCTCCCATTTGAGGGCTCCATAGGTAGATTGCAATGGGGTCAAAGAAGTTATAGGGCTTCCAAGATCTGTTGATGTTGTACCTCCTATTTTTTTCGGAAAATCCCTAGAGATTTCTGGGGGTGTTTCCAGCTCCTTATCTTTCTTTGACTCTTATTTCTTTATTTGAGGAACCTCTGTCTCTTGTGAAGGTATTTCAATCTCCTTCATTTTTCCCTTTGCAGCTGTTGTATCTTGTGACTTTGTTTCAAAACCTGGGGGAGGCCCTTCCTTCTCTGGAGGAGGGGTGATGAATTCACCCTGCAAAATCTTTGGCAAACAACTTCGCCTGTGACTTTGAAAAGACATGAAACCAGTCTATAAGTCAGGTGATAAGGCCCATACCCTGTTCAATACCTCCTCATAGGTTTTAACCTCATTGAATATATCATCATAAACAAACTTTTCATGTTCATAAGCTTTCATATTGCATTGCATCAAATGTCTGTTTACTACTTGATAAGGGTCATGTTTTTTATGTTCAATATCTACCAGTTTAACTTCTTCTAGTGATTTGGCTTCCA
Organism: Picea sitchensis; assembly: GCA_010110895.2. Classification (NCBI taxonomy): domain Eukaryota; kingdom Viridiplantae; phylum Streptophyta; class Pinopsida; order Pinales; family Pinaceae; genus Picea; species Picea sitchensis. The sequence continues at coordinate 3,273 of SNQJ01S0200891.1, read as the reverse complement.
CTTTAGAATGGCCTAGGTTTAGCAATGAAATATTCCCGATATGTACAGGGAAGATTGGCCATGACTTCTTTTGAGCTGCCTTTAGCTCTATTCCAATACCACCTTTCACTATTTGGTGTGCTACCTCCCTCAATACCAGTCTGTCCGAGAGGAATTTTGGAAGCGCATGAGGGGGAATTGAGCACCCAAAAACCCTAATGTAAGAGAAGTTTTTATCAATGAACTAGTCGACTATTGCTTTGAGGTTTTATGAGACTGGCTCATAAATGGGAGGGGGTTCATAGCCATAAAACATCTTATGCATTGGAATTACTATGAAATCACAAATTTCGTAAAATGCATTCTTAGCATTTTCTTCCCATAGCACAAAGTGATACTCGTGAATGGGTTTAGGGAAGGCTAAGTTCCAACTCCAATTCATTAGGGGAAATGGAGTCACAAAGCAGATTGCGTCCATGATGTACGTTGACATACAAAAATCCACTGGTTGACCTGTAGATCTTGCAACTTTGTAATTTGAAACCTCTTGAGCTAGGTTATTAAAAAAAATATTGCTCTAGTTAAAAGTGTATCCTTCCGATGCTTCTTCTAAAAAGGGGACTCATTCAGCAGGAAAATGGTAGCGATTCTTTTTCTTGAAAAGTCTACACAACATAATGGTTACATAGACCATGTACTCATTCAAAGATTCTGTGGCAAAAACCCCATGGGTATCGGCCCTAAACTTCGATGGACATCTCCACCATTCTCTGACTAAATCGGGATAAGTTCGGTCTATCTCAGTACACTCCTTCCTTTGAAATTTAGCTAAAAACTCGGCATTATAAATGTACTTAGGATTTGGTGAGAGTTTATACATTACTTGTATATGCTCTGGCCTAAATGAGCCGACAACGACCCCTTGATCATTTAAAATGCTTCTTGTCGGGATATCAACCTTCTCCAAGGCCCAATTGATCATGTCATCGTATGCCATAAGCCGAGGGTGCACTGTGATCCTATGAAGCTTTGATTATGCTATATCCCAAAAGTGATTCTCGGAATCAGTAGGAGAATTCTTGATTTAGTCATCTAGGAGTTCATATATTTGTCTCCAGGATTTAATTGAGTCAATGGCATGTGGTGTAGTGTCGGATATGATATCTCCTTCTGGGTTACGCATCTCCTCTGTATCTTCACTTTTCTTCAGTACTTTGTTCGGTGCCATGAATTTATGTTAGATGGAAAACCTGTCACAGAAAAAGGAGCGTATGAGCTCGGCTGAATGCGTCTTACAACTGATAGTATGAAACATAATAAGTTGCGAAAAACAAACCTTTCACTCTCTTTTAACTCATTAAACAATGAAGGTACTGACACAACTGTCAAGAATTCAATACATTGAATGCATTAGATATTTACTAAGACACACATTAGTGTCACAGATCATCAATTATCCGTTATTAAAGTGGCTGCATTTTGGCGCTTTTGAATTCAAAATTCGAAAAATTTCATTCAATCAGAAACCGAAACATGAACAAACCTAAAAGTTTGATTGTCATTAATCATGCTTCCAAAACATAATTAATTTAGAATAAACATGAATTATGAGTCAATACTTCACGTTTCGTGATTTTGGGGATCGTGTTGACAAGAGGTATGTTATCGCTGAATCCCGATTTCCGAAAATGTGAAATCACGACAAGATTAAATTAGGACATAAATTTGTTTTAGTAAATTAATTAATCAGTATTAAACCCACTTTGATTCTTTCAGGATTTTGGGGATCATGAATACATAAGGTATGTCATCGATGAACCCCGAATCCCAAAATCACGATACGATTAACTTAAGCCTTAAATTTTCGTAATAGTGATTTAATTAATCAGGATTAAGGACTAACTTCCAAAACATGATTAATTCAGTTTAAACACAGATTATGAGTCAGGACTTCACATTTCAGGATTTTGGGGATCATGTTGACAAGAGGCATGTTATCGTTGAACCTTGTATCCCGAAATTGCGATACGATTGACGTAGTCTTTAATAATTAGTAACTTCCATATTTCAGGAAATCGGGGATCGGGATTCCGCGATTGGAAATTCATTAAAACATATGTTCTCAGTAAACCCCGAATCCCAAAAAAAATTTAAAAGTTAGTCTTAACTCCTTTAGGGTTTAAGATTTTCGTGATTTAAAAAAAATAACTTTACAGAAAGCGCGTCGGGACTTTTATAACATTTTTGGTTTTTTGCCTTTTATTATTTAAAGAGTAAATCTTGTCAGGATTTTGGTAATGGCCTTTTGGAAATGATAGTGAGGATTATGCTTTATGAAAAGTCGAAACCCGAAAAAGGAAAAAAAAAATCCTTAGAAAAAAAAACTTTAAAAACTGTTTCAACACATACTATGAGGGGAAAACAAGACTCATATCACTGCCAGTTAGAATATTTTCATAAACAATCCAAAATCGACCTCTACATTTATATATTCATACTTGCCCCAAAATTTACAAAAGTCTTCCTACACAAAGGGCAGGCTCCTCTTTCTCCATGCTTTACATCCTTGAGATGATACATATATAGAGAAGGTTCCTTCATGGAATTCAAAACTTTCAAACTTCTCGTAATTCTAAAATTAGAGATAAGTTACAAGGAGGAATGATTTATAATAACCGTTATCCTATTTTAAAGGGATTGTTAGGAACAGGTTCATCATTTATAGGCCCTTTTCTTCGACCGCCATCTATCCAAAACATGCTAAGATGTACTTATTCCAGTCTGAGAATTTATTTCAGCTCAAGGATCTCCTCCTTTAGAGTGACCAACTAGGCCGGTTGATTCTCCCCAATGCTTTCATCTGTTTCAGCCATGTTTTTTTGTCTTCTGTCGTTTTCTCCATTTCTTTTTCACAACTGGCCTTTTGATGATTAGGTCCTTCATGATGGGATTTAGCCTGACTTCTAATCCTGGGTCTATAGCAGGTTTTGTATTGAATTTAGTTGCTAATATACGTGGAATTTCCCTTTCCTCCTTACTAGTAGATAAACCCACCATGCTACTTGAATGACTTGTTTGAGTGGATATGGATTGAATGGCCTTGTCCATGTATCCCAGTATCATGTACATGAAGATGTTCCTTCAGAAATTAGAGAGTCAATCGTATGGATTGTTAATGTTTATGCCATTATTATAGTTCTTTTCATTTCAATAGATAAGAGCATCATAAGAACAATATCACTGAGAAATACACATTCACAAGAGACACAACATTTATCCTGGGAAACCCTCTAG
>SNQJ01S0200890.1:0-16923 GCA_010110895.2 Picea sitchensis | reverse complement strand
GTCCCATGTTTCGTATGCCAGTGCAGTTGGCAGTTTGATGTATGCAATGGTCTGTACTAGACCATACATTGCACATGCAGTGGGAGTTTTGAGCAGGTATATGTCAAAACCAAGGAAGGAGCATTGGACAACAGTAAAGAGTGTCTTTAGGTATCTTCGTGGCACTACCAGTTATGGATTTTTCTACCAAGGAAGACCATGATTGGACAAAGTGTTGGGCATACATGGCTTTGTTGATGCAGACTAGGTTGGAGATCTGGATCGTAGAAGATCTACAAGTGGGTATGTGTTTAACCTATTTGGAGGAGCAATCAGTTGGATGAACAAAAGGCAGGCTGTAGTGGCACTCTCAACTACAAAAGTTGAATACATGGCAGCCACTCATGCAAGCAAGGAAGAAATATGGTTACAAAGATTGTGTTCGAGTATTGGGTTGGTACAACAAGCAGTGAGATTAGATTGTGACAGTCAGAGTGCAATATTCTTGGCAAATAACCCTGCTCATCATTCGAAGACAAAGCATATTGATGTTCAGTATCACTTTGTGAGAGACATGGTTGAGGAAAAGAAGGTGTTGATGGAAAAGGTTGACACTTTAAAGAATGTTGTAGATTCATTGACAAAGTCTGTGAGCACAAAAAATTTCTCCTGGTGTAGAGTAACAATGGGAATTATTTCCTTGGATTGTTGACTATATAATCCCATGTACCCTTGGATGCAAAGAAAACAACAAGTGGGAGAATGTTGGGTATGTGTTATATTCTTTGCATGTGTGTGTGTTGGCACATCAGATATGACAACTGCGTCTGACGATTCCTCGTAGTAGTGCTCAATTTGTGACGTGTGCGTTGGGTGCTTTCCTAGGGGGGTAGGTATTCCCCCCCCTGGTTACACACAACATTTTGGGGTAGTGCCCCGAAATTTTTTTGGGGGTGGTTTTTGCTATTTTTAGCGGTTTACTAAAAATAATCCCAGATTTAGGGATTAGGGTTTTGGTATCTACAGAATACATAAAAAAATTGTATATATTGTATAGTGAATGGTGGAATTCGATATAATGAATATAAGAAAGGTTTTGTTGGTTGAGGGTTTATGATATAAATCTCTGTGTACTATGTGAATGAACCATTGATTAAATTATGTTTTGCTTAAGAATCTATATGCATTGTTTTACTTCACAGGTTTAAAACTTATACATGGGCTATGTGTCTTCTTTCTACATACACACACCCTACACATGTATACTAGTACAATTAATTAATGGATTAATTATTAAACTAGATTATTAAGTATTTTATTGAATGTTTTAATGACTATGTGTTGGCAACCAATTCACCTTTTTATTATCCTTTAAGATGCCTACACCTATGTCTTGCGAACATCAAGTTTTCGTCGCATTTTTCAAATAGACGACATTTTTTTTTTTTGCGACATTTGCACATTTGTCTTCGTTAAGTTTTCATGACTGTAAGCGTGAAAATTTTCTCCTTGCAAGGTCACATTTCGATCACTATCTGAATTGTCATGATATTTTTATCGATATGCCTACTGCGCTTACCTTTTGTTTATCGTTATGTGGATGGAAGGACTTTCGTTATGCTCATTAGACATTCTTTATTGATTGCATAACTCGGTTTTATTGGGTTTTTAAAGCATCGAGCATTTGGATTTACACTTTTTATGACTTGCTTGATCTTTGATTCTATGAAAATGCATAAGGGTTATGATTAATTTTTTCTTTATATATATGATATAATCCTTATTGCTAATCTTTTTATAGCTTATGGCTTGTCAATTATATGAATATCATTTGGCACCTTGGTTGATTATATACATTGGCGCATAGTTCATTATGGGTTTTGATTTATATGTCGGATGTTTGAACATTATGGTATAATCCTCGCGTGCCTTGGTATACACATTTCATTTCATTGGTTGTACGCGTGATTTAATGGTTGAACTATTATTATGGAGTAAAAAGCTATGTAACTTGGCGTTTGTACCTGGGTAATGAATATTAATGAATATTATGCATGGCAGACTCCACCACCTTCGCATGCACGCATTTATGCTTACCCCCTTTTGCTCATTCATTGTTGTTGGTTCGGGTAGCTTTGTTACTGTGTGTGTTGGTGAATTCAAACATTTCCCTTACCATGCATTCATCTCTATGGCACCAGTCATGCGAGTTGAACCCAATGGAAACCAGGCCCTGTTAATGTTTGATAATGCCCGCCAAGATTTGGTAGACAGTGGATGGCTTACCTTCATGAAACGATTCGAGGGTTTTAGCCTTTGTGTAGCTCAACAGTTTTCCATGACCTTCGATGGCTATTGAGCCAAGGTAGGCGATGTATAGTTAGAGATTGATGAACAGTTCATCAGCTCGACTACGGGGTTATCTACTTTTGGACAGCGTTGGTTTAAGAATTGCAAGGTCCAGGAAGTGTCGTGGACATTGTTGTTTCAATCGCGCAAAAATCACCTCCTGTGATAGAGGTATGCCCGTGACTATGCTTAAACAACGATGGCACGATTTATTAATGATAATCAAGCAGTTTGTGACCTGCGAAGGTCGATACGGGTTAGTGTTCCTCTACCACCTACGTTTATTGATGATTTTTACAGGGTATCCTCTAAACATGTCGTTCTATTTTCATTGGAGCTTGTATAAGATGTCCAAAAAAAATATAAGAGGCACAAAGATGACAACAACTTGTTTCATCATGGGATTTTAAAGCTCATCGTTGTTTATCATTTGAATTTGCTTGGTGACAGTTGGAAGGCCTTCATTGCCCGTAATGGCTTTGAGGACACTGACCCTGTACAGGTTGATAAACCTGTGGTAACTGAGACAAAGGCTGAACTGCCTGTACCCTTACACCTCCTACTGCCTAAACCCGCAGTTAATCCTCCTATCAACCTACCCGACACTGTAACTAAGAGTGTAGAGGCTAGAAAAAAGCCCAAGGGAAACCTCACTGCAAATGCCAAGGGAAAAAGAAATGCACAACTCATTTCACAGATGGCAAGGAACAAGCCAAAACCCCCTATTGAGCCAAACCCTATCGTCTTGAGTGAGGACTCTGATTCGAAAGTGGAGCGTTTCTTCGCGAGCGAATACCCCTATTCGCAAGGTTTGTGTCACGAAACCCCTTGTGATTTTGTGTCAAACCTACCCCCCTTCCTAAAGGACGACCCTAACTACCCGGGTATTAAAGTGCCTTGTGAAACCCTCGGTCATTTGTCCAAACCCTCGCCTGCTCTATATAAACCTACACAGTCACCCTATGATCAATGCAATTCATGGTTAGAGCAATATTATATTGATGTTCCGATACTCCAATCAAAGATTCAATCATTGGAAGACCAGATTACAGTCCTAACCAGTCAAAAGGCCAAGCTCCAAATGACAGATAAAAAACAAAAGACAACTGGCTCCATCCTGTTCAAGAACGTGGAATCAGCCACGACTGTTGTAAATTCCAAGCTGGCATATTCAAGCAGTCTCATCGCTACACAGGTATGAAAAATTTGACATCGTTTTGTTTTGTAAATAATCTAGTTTGCTATAATGATTTGTATTCAGTTTTTAAACAGTTCTGTTCACATCTTGAATAACTCTGTTATATTGCATGCATTCTATATATAGCTTTGCTTTGAATAAAAATAAATTTCGATTCGATATGCGATTTGATTATTCCCGATATAGAAATCAATAGATTTGATTGGATTTGAGTGATCTTCGTTTGAATTTGTTTGATTGTTTGCCTTCAAATGAATTGGTTTGTATCCGATTTGAAAAGGAAATTTTTCATATTCAGTTTAGAACACAATCTTGCTCGGATTTGATTTGGTTATCATCCATGCGCTATGATCGGTAAACAATTTGATTAAGATTGATTGTTATGACTTTGCTCGGATTCGATTTCATTTTCATTGGTATGCTATGGCTGGTAAATGTTTTCGGGAAGATACTTGTTACGATGCTGTGTTGTGTGATGTTCTATATTTGATTGTTTCCAAGTTAAGGATAATGACTTTGTTTCTTTGATGAAAACATTATGCTCAAATAACATTCACACCCGAATCGGAAATGAACCCAAATCATAACAACTATGTGGAAATCTTATCTAAATCGATTCGCTCTGGTTCTAATTTAGCAAGTTTGTCCTATGATTCAGATTATAATTGATGCTCTATATTTTAAATTTGTGAAATGAATTTTCGTTTGATTGAAAGGATTGTGATCAAAATTAATCGATCTCGTTTGCTTACTGTGCAATGGTCAACGGTCGAAATCTATAATAAATCCTGTTTGATTAATCCTGTTATGATTTTGTTATGAGTCAATTATCATTTGGATTCGTTCACAGCCTAATTCATTTGCTATACAGTTATCGGGATAATCCTGTTTGATTCACAGATGTAACGAAAGGTTCGCGATTTGTTTTGTTTTCGATTGAATATCGAAATGGCTTCATAATAGATGGATTCGATTTGTTGAGAAACGATTATGATGTTGTTTCATATGATTTCATTTATCTTATGACAATAATTAGAAACAAAGTATTTCTATCCTTGTATTCAATTAAATGATATGAATCTTTTGTTATATCGTTACAGCTATAACGATTGAAAAATGATTTTGTTGGATTGGGTCAACAATTTCATACGATATGTTTGATTATCAATTTTAATTGGATATGAAACAATCTTATTACTTTTTGATTATGACTCTGTGGACCCAATTTTGTGGTAACAAAACAACAGAGTATTCCTATCTCTGTGTTCGGTTGAATCATTTTTTATCCTGTTTAATGTTGAATGATAAAATCATTTTAATCTCAAATGATTCATTTTAAATTGTTATTGGAAGATAATTGGATTTAGTTCTGTTAAAAGATTTTGAATCGATTCTGATTCTGATTCTGATTCTATATCTCATTTAGCCTAGCTATAGAATCAGATCATTCTGTAGCTAGGTCTGTAGAATTAGATTTTTATTGTTTTATTAATAAAATATCTCTCTAACTTGTCTATTTCTGACCTGTTTCAGGTGAATCCGAAATTGCATGGGATTTTATGGACAGTTTAAAGGATATTTGAAATATTTTAGTTTCATTTTAGTTTCTTAGTTTAGACAACTTGGGAATATCTTCCCAGATTATGTAAACAGTTTTATAACTTCCACAGGGAGGTTTTACCCTGTGGAAAACCTTTAAATACTTATTATTTTTGTAATAATGATCATCCTCATTCGTGGGAGAACAAGGATATGGAATTTTAATACAGACTAAGACAGAAATTGATGTTTTGCTACAGCTTTAGCTTTTCATAATTTCAATATTTTGTTTCATGTTTATGTGTATCAGTTTTCATTTGATTAATGACTACTTTAGCTATCTTAATCTTTTGCAAATGATATGATTTAATCACTATAATCCATATCTGATTTCTTCCAGTATTTAAAGACATAGAAATTACTTGATTCAGTTCGTGAACGACATATTTCTCTTCTTCATTAATTGGATTATTAAGTATAAGTTTTTGCATAACAGGTTTACCTTATTGCAGAGATTTATAAATCATATAATTGTTATGATTTTTATGTCTTGTTTGTCCTGTAAATAAACTCAAAGAGCATTGCAGCTATCGTTTACGAGAAGCTTTTGGATTATCCGGTGCGAGTTTCCTTCCTCCGACCAGCTTCGAAGTCATTATACACAGGACAAATCTGGAGCGTTTCCAGGTCTGTTTGTTGTTTATTTGTTTAGTATATTTGTTAGTATTTTAGTTAGATATATGTGTAGTTAGTATATTAGATTGTTTGATTTCAGTAAGTTTTATTTCTTGTTCATAAAATCATAAAATCAACAAAAATATCTTACTCTGTCTTAGGGCAGAAAGTAAATGAGTTTTCCAGGTTTTATTTAAATCTGTATTTTGTAGATATTGTATATTTTGTGAATAAGTTATATTTCAGTGAGTAGTTTGTATATATAGAAATAGTAAATTAGTTTGCTTGTTTAATAGTTAGTTTTAATTAGATTAGTTAGATTAGTTCATTTTATTTATTGTTAGTTAATTTAGTTTGTTTTATTTAGTTTTAGTTAGTTTAGTTTTAGTTAGATTAGTCAGTTTAGATTAGTTTTCTCTTTGGTTTTCCTAGGACCTTAGATCGGCCAACGGAGCTGTTAAACCCATCAGGGTGGTTCATTCCAAATGGCTTGGGTTATTAGACAACCCCGGACCGGTTCCACTCTCTCAGTTGACGGACGATCATTTTCGTCTGTCAACAAATGGTGCTAGAAGGAGGGCATGAACTTAATTAATGGCACGAGGGGGTCACAAGACTCCTCCCCCCCCCTAATCTCTCACCTATAGTGACTAGAAGCCATTCACATGATAATATTCCCCTTCAAACAACAACTACTTCAACCGACGATCCTCAGATCACAGTTGAGCCAGCAACCCCTAATCCTACAGGTGGTGACATTCAAGAGATTGCCCGTCAATCAATTATTAAAACACATAGTGCCTTAGCTCGTCTTAGGCAACCAAACCGTCCGTGGGGTCAACCGTTGGATTTCTCTGATATCAGAGAACAATTAGGTGACACTAACCTCACTGTGAATCCTACAAATCCAAACTTAAATCCTGCTACAGGAGGATATGGGATACCTCCTTCACCACCTCCCTCATCTCCTTCCTCTTCTGGAGGATATTCCTCGTCAGATGAAGGCAATTCACATTCTCAGCCTTCCACACCCACTACCCCAATGGCAAATCAGAACAACCCTGCTAGACCCTGGCTTGATCAGGATGTTGTAGTTGTACCTGGAACCCAGGACCCTTTACCTAAGCACCTAGAGAAATGGCTTCCCAAGTTTGATCCTGATTCGAAACAGATAGCCAAAGATCATATTAAAAAATTTATGTTAGCCATTAGACTCTGCAATCTTGAACCTGAAGATGTTGTCTGTAGGTTGTTCCCTTATACTTTTGAGGGTAATGCATCCACCTGGTAATTTTCCCAACAACCCCATACCATCGTGTCTTGGGAAAAGTTTGAGTCATGCTTTTTGGAAAAGTTCGGAGACGGTAAGCCTCTGGAAGTTTTAGTCATGGACCTTTCCATCTTAAAAATGAACCCAAAATAAAATGTTAAAGACTTTAATCAAAGATTCTTGACACTTAAAAATCGAATCCCTGCAGATTCCATGCCTATTGAGAGTCTTATAATATCTTACTACACTAAATATTTACATCAAAGTATAACTATTTGGGTTAAACGATCCAAGAAAGCCACGTTGTTAGAGTCTTTCAAGGAGGCCAGCCAGATTGAAAAGGACATACTTAGTCTTAAAGACTCTTCTAGCAATGAAACCGAGACTAGTTCTTCTTCCAAAAAGAAGATTGAAATCCTCCCCAGACCCACTCAAAGAAAAAAACAACCTGAAAACTCTGATTTGGAAAATTTAACTAAAGTTGTTCAAAAACTGTCAAATCAAGTTATAGACTTAAAAAGGTCAACTGAAGAAGATTCCTCGAGTAAAGGACCCTACAAAACCCCTTTCCAAAATCCTTTTTCTACCAGCCGACCTAATCCAAACCCCAAAGGCTTAAATCTAGAAAGCTTGCAATGTGCCCTTCAAACAATTCTAGAAGCCCAAGATAACTTGATACCCCCTGAGACCCCTCAGGAGGTAGTTGAACAAGAAACGGTTCAAGAAGAAGAGTCTTCTCCAAACATCTTCGGAGACTTCTCAGACATCATCTTTCAGGCTAACTTCGATACTATTCACCCTTATAATACTAGGAGTAAGACAACAAATAAGCCTTCTACCGAAAACACTACAACTTCGCCTCCAAAATCTTCTAAATCAGCTGACACTAAACAGGGTAATGTGAACCCCAACTTAGATTATGATGTTGTTGAAGATCTTAAAAAGTTAAGGGCTAACATTTCTATTTATGAATTGTTGAAGTTTCCATTTCTGCTTAAAAAAATGTTGCAAAATATTTCAGAGAACGGCAAGAATGGTAATTCAATTGGTAACAAGATTGTGCAAAGCAAAGTTCCGCAGAAGACTTCCACTAAAAATAATCCTGATCCTCAAGATAAAGGAAGCCTTCCTGTAGTCCTTGTAAATAATGTAAATAATGTAAATAATGTAGATAAAGTAGCATTAGAAATAGCGAGTAAGAAGCCACAAGCTACTACTCCTATTACTCGCAAAAATGTACCTCCTTTTCTTTTAACTTTCGAGATTTTCAATAGAAATGTGCATAATTGTATGGTTGACTCAGGAGCATCATCCAATGTGATGCCTTGGTTTGTTTGCCAAAAGATTAATGCTGGAGTGGAACCATCTACTTTAAAAATCATACAACTTGATCGGACAAATGTTAAAGTTATAGGCGAACTAAAAAATGTATTGATTAGATTATCGTCTAACCCAAAGGTTCATCAGGTTATTGATATAATCGTTGTGGATATTCCAGAAGTGTATGGTCTGTTTTTAAGTAGGGACTGGTCGGAGCAGCTACATGGTTACTTCACAACAGACTGGTCTCACTTATGGCTCCCAGAGAATGGTAAGCCTAACCATATTAGGGTGAATCGTGAGCGTTACCTTAAGTTCACGGTCATAGATTTGAATGATCCCAACGAACCATATACACCTTTTGTTGATTCAACCGAAGTCCAAGGGATGGACACTTTCTTCAGAAATTTCATGGCCGAGGTTTTACCTATCATCAATCCGGAACAACAGTCCGAGATTGTAGCATATATGCAACCAATAGCTTCTGTGCAACAATCCCATGAGCCTGATGGAAATCAAATTTGGTCTCTATATTTCGACGGTTCTAAGTCTAAAGAAGGAGCTGGTGTAGGCTACATCATCATCGATCTGGAAGGTAACAAGACATTAATGGCTTGTAGACTAGAATTTGAATGTACTAACAATACTGCAGAATACGAGGCTTTACTACAAGGTCTCAGAAAAGCTCTGGATATGAACATTCAAAACCTGGTCATATTTGGCGATTCTGAAATAGTGGTTAGACAGGTAAGAGATTCTATACACTGTCTTTCCTCGCATCTCAAAAGTTACCAGTCTGAGGTATGGAGTTTAATGAATAAATTTTTTTCTTTCAATATAAATTCCATTCCTAGATTAAACAATGTTGAAGCGGATCTATTAGCTAATGTAGCCTCTAAACTTATTCTTGCAGAAGGCTTGTCCCCAGATGCATTCTCCGTAGAGCTATTGTTTCGACAATCTGTTCCTGAAAATATCACAAACTGGAGAGTATTTGACGATGATCAGCAGATCATTAAATTTTTGCATATGGAAGAAACCTTTCAAGGCGCGGTGATAGATGAACGCACGCACGACAAAAATTTGCACGATTTTACGGTAATACCTGATCCGAAATCTCCTGAAGCTCTGTTGGACATGGTAAATTCCATACCCAAATCCATAGTTAGATTAGAAATGTTTTATGATTTTGAAGATAAATTTAAAAAGATGGTCAATTGTAAAACCAATAGTTCCTCGTTGTCTTATGAAAAAGTCAATTTAGGAACTAGTGAAAATCCTCAGTGTATTAATCTAGGCTTGGGATGTTCTAGACAAGAAAAAGCTGATTTTGTTAAATTATTTAAATAATTTAAGGACGTCTTTGCATGGACATATGATGATCTTAAAACGTTCGATCCTAATATCATACAACATGTCATCCCGATGAAGCCCCAAACCTTACCCTTCCAACAAAAACTGAGGAAGATCCACCCTAAACTAGAACCGACCGTTCAAAAAGAATTGAATAAACTCCTAAGTGCTAAAATAATTTTTCCTGTTAGACACACTCAATGGGTGTCCAACCTTGTCCCAGTTCGAAAGAAAAATGGGGAAATCCGACTCTGCGTCAATTTCCGAAATCTCAATAGAGCATCTGACAAAGACAATTATCCTGTCCCACCCATGGAACATATCCTTCAACAGGTATCTGGTTCTGAGAGGCTATCCTTATTGGATGGTTTCTCTGGATACAACCAAGTCCTGATGTCCCCGCCAGACCAACTCAAAACTGCCTTCCGTACCCCGTGGGGCACTTATGCTTATGGTAAGATTCCCTTTGGATTGATTAATGTCGGTGCTACCTTTCAGAGAGCAATGGACATTTCATTCCAAGGCTTAATCAATCACTTTGTCGTAGTTTACTTAGATGATGTGACCGTTTATTCTAAAAACAAAGACGATCACCTAGCTCACTTACGAGCCATTCTGCTGTGATGTCGTAAATATGGCATCTCCTTGAACCCCAAAAAGTCCATCTTTGCAGTAGAACAAGGTAAACTCCCGGGATTCATCATGTCTAGTGATGGGATGATTATTGACCCTGAGAGGACTCAAGTCATCACTAAAATCTCCCCACCTACATCCAAAAAATCCATGCAGTCTTTCTTAGGCCAGATTAACTTCGTGAGAATATTTGTCCCCAGTTTCTCCGAAATGGCCAGACCTCTACAGAACCTGATTAAGAAAGACACCAAATATCACTGGGGACCCACAGAAAATCAAGATTTTAATGCCATAAAGAAGGCCATAATAGACGCTCTGTCTCTCATGATCCCTAACTTCTCTCAATATTTTACACTCTATACTTTTGCCTCTGACCGTTCCTATGCCGCCGTCCTAACTCAGAAGAATGTTGATAACAACGAAGTACCCATCGCCTTTATGAGCTCTGATTTCAAAGGTGTTGAACTTAACTACCCAGTGGTTGATCGGGAAGCCTACACTATTTTCAAAGCAGTTAAGCATTTCCGTTCCTATCTTTTGAAGTCAAGGACGAAAGTCATTGTCCCCTACCCAGCCGTAAGGAACTTGTTAGTGCAAAAGGAGTTAGGAGAGAAGAGAACTAACTGGGTCACCTCCTTGTAGGAATATGACTTATAAATCACCCCATCTCAGATTGTGAGAGGCCAAGGGTTGTGTAAGTTGGTTGTTGATTCGGAAACATGATAGCAAGAAGATAATGATACTTCAAGCCTAGGACAAAGCGATCAAAGTTTGATCTGTTGCGCACAAAACCTCATTAGTCCCTGGTATGGTGATATTAGATTCTGTCTTGAACATGGGTCAGCACCCCATCACCTTGAACCCGCCAAGAGAAGAGCGTTAAGACTAATGTCCACCTCCTTTCATCTAGTTAATGATGTACTATTTCGTCAGAATTTTGACGGTGTACTGATGTGATGTCTCGAGAAAGACGAAGCAGAAAACGTCTTGCTTGAGTTGCATGCAAGAGAAGCTAGTGGTCACTTCGATGGTGACACCACTGCTCATAAGGTTTTAAGAGCTGGTTATTACTGGCCCACGCTTTTTAGGGATTCCCATGCCTTGTGTCGTAAATGTATCATCTGTCAGAAAGCATCAGGGCGGTTACAAAAACCAACCTTTCCCTTGCAACCTGTTTCAGTAGATTCTCCTTTATAACAATGGGGCCTTGATATCATAGGTCATGTTAACCCTCCGTCCTTGCAACAACACAAGTATATTGTGAAAGCCACAGATTACTTTACTCGATGGTCTAAAGCTGCTGCGCTAAGAACTGTCAACACCAGTCAGGTAATCACCTTTCTAAACTTGAATATTATCACTCGTTTCGGTATCCATGATTGTCTGGTCTTTGACAACGCTTCATACTTTTCTTCTCTTGAGATGAGCAAGTTTGCTTTGGAAAAAGGAATAACACTGAAGTATTTTGCTAGTTACTACCCCCAGGGCAATAGATTAGCAGAATCAACAAACAAGAACCTGATCAAAATTATCAAGAGAACGGTGGTTGAAAATCACAAGAATTGGCACAATGCACTGCTGAACGCACTATGGGATGATAGGGTAACACCAAAAGATGCTATAGGTAACTCCCTCTTTTTTCTTGTTTATGGCAGAGAAGCTATTCTTCCACCTCACATTCTTCTTCCTTCACTTCAGTTGTCACAAAAATTCCAAGAAGAAGATTGTCCCCCTTTAGAAAACCGAATTAACGCTTTGATGAAGCTAGAAGAAGTAAGAGCACAAGCTAAGCATAAGTTAGATCAACATCAACAATTGATTAAAAGTTGGTTCGATTCTAATTCTGCTTTTGATAGGAATTTTGAAGTAGGCGATCTCGTCTTAAAATGGGACAAACCACACGAAGGAAAGGGTGAGCACACACAATTTCAAAACTTATGGCTTGGACCGTTTTTAATTGCTGAAAAGTTGGGTCCTAGTTCCTTTCAATTGCAGAATCTTGAAGGGCAGCTTGACACCTACCCAGTCAATGGCCCAGCCCTGAAAAGATACTTTGCTTGATAACTACCCTTGTATATTATGTAAATATTTCATTTTTGTTTGCATTTTCGTTTTCTTTCTTTTTTTATTTTGATTTGAATTTATCAGTTTGAAAAATATACATACCTGTACACTGAGCTATTCATACAAAGACGATAGAAGATTTCTTGGCTGAAATAACTTCTGAAAAATTTGTACAAACATCAATGATATATTGCTGAAATTGATATCTATGCTGGAAAATTTTGTTGTTTGAAAGAAGTTTACTGATTTCAATCTCTGAGAAAAGCTTGCCATGATCATCTATTATCTTTTTACGCTGTCCCTTTTCCGTAAAGGAATGACTCAAAATATGTCTCCCTGTCGTAGGAAGTTGTTTTGTAAATAAAACATTTCTGGAGCTAAATAAAGGACAGTGCCAAAAAATTCTGATGAGGTCTAAAAAATATGTTAAAATATCAAGATTTTCAGCGTCGCCCCACTCAGTTATGTATCTATAAAAGAAAAACAAAATAATTATGAATAAGAGATGTGGGAAGTGTTTGTAAACTTGTCGGGATGCTGAACAGGTCTGCTGGTAGCGGGTAAATGCATGCATGGCGCCAAGAAAACTTCCTCGGGGTACTGAACAGGCCCGCTGGCAGCGAAGCAATGTCGGGTACATGAAAATTTGCAAAAAGAAAATAAACGTCCTTAATGTCCTTTATTCTGATCCAAAACTTCTTGATAGAATACAGATGTCAGAGTGGGTTAAATGGCAACCCTGTCGAGGCTATGGACGCCTGCTGGCAGCAGTGGCTATGCCAACAGTATTGAAGATTTTATCTTTAATATTGTGACTTGCTGATCTTAAGACTGTTATTGGTTTTCATCTTTTGAAACACTGTTGTAAAATATGGTGAATGATGATGTTTGTACGATTTTCTGGTTGTTATTTTTGAGTTGAAATTATCTTCGCTATCTTAATCTGAATTTGTTTCTTTTGACAGAGATAACTGCTTCTACCAGTGTGTCGCCATTGTTGGCAGCCAATTCACCTTTTTATTATCCTTTAAGATGCCTACACCTATGTCTTACGAACATCAAGTTTTCGTCGCATTTTTCAAATAGACGGCATTTTTATTTCTTGCGACATTTGCACATTTGTCTTCGTTAAGTTTTCACGACTGTAAGCGTGAAAATTTTCTCCTTGCAAGGTCACATTTCGATCACTATCTGAATTATCATGATCTTTTTATCGATATGCCTACTGCGCTTACCTTTTGTTTATCGTTATGTGGCTGGAAGGACTTTCGTTATGCTCATTAGACATTCTTTATTGATTGCATAACTCGGTTTTATTAGGTTTGTAAAGCATCGAGCATTTGGATTTACACTTTTTATGACTTGCCTGATCTTTGATTCTATGAAAATGCATAAGGGTTATGATTAATTTTTTCTTTATATATATGATATAATCCTTATTGCTAATCTTTTTATAGCTTATGGCTTGTCAATTATATGAATATCGTTTCGCACCTTGGTTGATTATATACATTGGCACATAGTTCATTATGGGTTTTGATTTATAAGTCGGATGTTTGAACATTATGGTATAATGCTCGCGTGCCTTGGTATACACATTTCATTTCATTGGTTGTACACGTGATTTAATGGTTGAACTATTATTATGAAGTAAACAACTATGTAACTTGGTGGTTGTACTTGGGTAATGAATATTAATGAATATTATGCATGGCAGACTCCACCACCTTCGCATGCACACATTTATGCTTACCCCCTTTTGCTCGTTCATTGTTGTTGGTTCGGGTAGCTTTGTTACTATTTGTGTTGGTGAATTCAAACCTTTCCCTTACCATGCATTCATCTCTATGGCACCAGTCGTGCGAGTTGAACCCAATGGCAACCAGGCCCTGTTAATGTTTGATAATGCCTGCCAAGATTTGGCAAACAGTGGATGGCTTACCTTCGTGAAATGATTCGAGGGTTTTAACCTTTGCGTAGCTCGACAATTTTCCATGACCTTCGATGGTTGTCGAGCCAAGGTAGGCGATGTACAGTTAAAGATTGATGAACAGTTCATCAGCTTGGATATGGGGTTGTCTACTTCTGGACAGCGTTGGTTTAATAATTGCAAGGTCCAGGAAGTGTCATGGACATTGTTGTTTCAATCGCACAAAATCACCTCCTATGATAGAGGTATGCCCGTGACTATGCTTAAACAACGATGGCACGATTTATTAATGATAATCAAGCAGTTTGTGACCTGCGAAGGTCGATACGGGTTAGTGTTCCTCTACCACCTACGTCTATTGATGATTTTTATAGGGTATCCTCTAAACATGCCGTTCTATTTTCATTGGATCTTGTATAAGATGTCCAAAAAAAATATAAGAGGCACAAGGCTGGCAACAACTTGTTTCATCATGGGATTATAAAGCTCATCATTGTTTATCATTTGAATTTGCTTGGTGACAGTTGGAAGGCCTTCATTTCCCATAATGGCTTTGAGGACACCGAACCTGTACAGGTTGATAAACCTGTGGTAACTGAGACTAAGGCTGAACCGCATGTAACCTTACACCTCCTACTACCTAAACCCGCAATTAATCCTCCTATCGACCGACCTGACACTGTAACTAAGAGTGCAGTGGATAGCGAAAATCTCATGAGCAAAAACTCCAAGGGAAACCTCACTGCAAACGCCAAGGGGAAAAGAAATGCACGGCTCATTTCACGGATGGCAAGGAACAAGCCAAAACCCCCTGTTGAGCCAAACCCTATCATCTTTAGTGAGGACTCCGATTCGGAAGTGGAGCGTTTCTTGGCCAGCGAATACCCCTATTCGCAAGGTTTGTGTCACGAACCCCCTTATGATTTTGTGTCAAACCTACCCCCCTTCCTAAAGGACGACCCTAACTACCCGGGTATTAAAGTGCCTTGTGAAACCCTCAATCATTTTTCCAAACCCTCGCCTACTCTGTCTAAACCTACACAGTCACCCTGTGATCAATGCAATTCATGGTTAGAGCGATATTATATTGATGTTCCGATACTCCAATCAAGGAATCAATCATTGGAAGACCAGATTGCAGTCCTAACTAGTCAAAAGGCCAAGCACCAAACGACAGATAAAAAACAAAAGACAACCAGCTCTATCATGTTCAAGAACATGGAATCAGCCACGGCTGTTGTAAATTCCAAGCTGGCATATTCAAGCAGTCTCGTCGCTACACAGGTATGAAAAAATTGACATCGTTTTGTTTTGTAAATAATCTAGTTTTCTATAATGATCTGTATTCAGTTTTTAAACAGTTCTGTTCACATCTTGAATAGATTTGTTATATTTCATGCATTCTATATATAGCTTTGCTTTGAATAAAAATAAATTTCGATTCGATATGCAATTTGATTATTCCCGGTATAGAAATCAATAGATTTGATTGGATTTGAGTGATCTTCGTTTGAATTTGTTTGATTGTTTGCCTTCAAATGAATTGGTTTGTATCCGATTTGAAAAGGAAATTTTTCATATTCATTTTAGAACACAATCTTGCTCGGATTTGATTTGGCTATCATCCATGCTCTATGATCGGTAAACAGTTTGATTAAGATTGATTGTTATGATTTTGCTCGGATTCGATTTCATTTTCATTGGTATGCTATGGCTGGTAAATGTTTTTGGGAAGATACTTGTTACGATGCTGTGTCGTATGATGTTCTATCTTTGATTGTTTCCAAGTTAAGGATAATGACTCTGTTTCTTTGATGAAAACATTGTGCTCAAATAAAATTCGCGCATGAATCGGAAATGAACCCGAATCATAACAACTGTGTGGAAATCTTAGCTAAATCGATTCGCTGTGGTTCTAATTTAGCAAGTTTGTCCTATGATTCAGATTATAATTGATGCTCTGTATTTTAAATTTGTGAAATAACTTGGTCAAACATTGATATGATTCGTTTGATTGAAACGATTGTGATCAAAATTAATCGATCTCGTTTGCTTACTGTGCAATGGTCAACGATCGAAATCTATAATAAATCCTATTTGATTAATCCTATTATGATTTTGTTATGAGTCAATTATCATTTGGATTCGTTCACAACCTAATTCGTTTTCTATATAGTTATCGTGATAATCTTGTTTGATTCACAGGTGTAATGAAAGGTTCGCGATTTGTTTTGTTTTCGATTGAATATCAAAACGGCTTCATAACAGATGGATTCGATTTGTTGAGAAACGATTATGATGTTGTTTCATATGATTTCATTTATCTTATGACAATAAACGGAAACAGAGTATTTCTATCCTTGTATTCAATTAAATGATATGAATCTTTTGCTATATCGTTACAACTATAATGATTGAAAAATGATTTTGTTGGATTGGGTCAACAATTTCATACGATATGTTTGATTATTAGTTTTAATTGGATATGAAACAATCTTATTACTTTTCGATTATGACTCTTGTTGGTCACTATAATTGCTTAATTAATTTCAAACAACCAAGTGAAACATAAATTATCAACCCAGGGAAGTCTTTTGTTTCAAAGATAGCTGC
>SNQJ01S0200889.1:8758-25681 GCA_010110895.2 Picea sitchensis | reverse complement strand
ATTAAAAAAAATAAAATATTATTATATTTTTTGTACGTGGCGTTTCCCCACCGTATCCGGATCCTGGCTTTTCAAAAATCTGGCGTATCCGTATCCGAATCCGGATCCGTATCCGTATCCGTATCCGGATCCTGGTAACATAGAGAATACTCCTTTAACACAATGATTAAAATCCCTGTTCACGATAATCTTCATTGAAATGAGTTGAAAACTTGGTTTGCTTCTGCAAAGATAAGGTCTTTGTGAAAAGGAAAGTGTGTCTTCAAAGACAGCCTTAACTCTGTTAAGTAAAACAACAAGTTTCATATATAAATGCTTCAAGGATAGAGAAAAGAAGATGTTGTGCTAACAACAAATCAATGTTATTTATCGAAATATATCCTTTTCATTCACTGGAATCGAAAATCTTTGAATCAGTTTGAACAAGTTTGGTGATATCCTTTTCATTCATGAAAGTGTTGAAAAGGCTGAGCTTAGACTTCAAGTTTCTTTCAGATTTATAAAAGAGAAAGTGAGGGTTGCAAAGGACCACTTTTCGAATCTGGGCAGGGGTTGTCAAACCACAACAATTTAACAACTCTAGAAGATCTTCCATAATCTGGCCCGATTTCCGATGAAGCAAGTCATTGTAGAGTTAAACCACATTTGTTGATTAGAAGTTCTTTTTTAACACCCCTGTCTGGTAAAGTTAAGGAAGGGGCTGTTGTTTCTGTGCATAAATTGGCCAATTTTATGTGGGGTTTTCCATTGAATGGAGGATGAAAAAGAGACCTAGCCAATGACAATCGAGCATTGTTCTTTGTGAATAGTTTCCATATTATCTGGATAGACATGGTCTGTGCAATAGAAAGGGGCCAATTATAACTGTGTTGGGTGTGTGAAATCTGAAAGAGAAATAACAAATACCTGGAGTCGATGAGTGGATGCCCGCAGTGGGTCAATCCAGACATGAATGACAATGGATTGTATGCCAAAGCTTACCGGTTAGGTAAGCTTTGGCATACAATCATCCAGGCATAACTGGCAATGGATTGTATGCCAAATCTTACCAGTTGGGTAAGGTTAACATCATTCCAAAATAAGGGAGAAGATGAATGATAGTTAAAGGAAATGGTTGTTTGTTGTTCACAACAATAAATATATATTTTCTGTTATATTCGTTATTTGACTACTTGGAATATTTGGGGACCATTTCATGCCAATATGGTGAGCGAAGAACATTGAATGGTATACCACATGCATAGAGAAACCTGAAAAGTTTTGCATCCACATCATCTCTACAACCTTGGTCAAGGAAATCTGATAGTGTTCTACGTGAAGACGAAGGTGAGAATGCAGTACCATGGGCAGATGCAGCTCGACCAATGAACATTCTTTGTGTATTCTCATGTTCAACCTTTGGTTTTTTGGCTTTGTTTTGTGCTACCACCTCTTCCCTTTGGTATTTGAGTCTTTCTTTAGGATCCACTTTCCAATGACAATTAAGGAAGGGGCTGTTGTTTCTATGCCCAATTTGACAATTTCTATTCCTTTTTTTAGCATGAAAATAAGACAAAGAAATCACTCCCTTTGGTGTCCTACTCAGCATGAAATATAAGGATGATTTTGTGTGTTAACTTTGGTATTTTAGCATGAATAAAGGAGCGCTTCCTTAAGCCCAAATTTGGCATTGTTTTGTGACCAATCATCGCTTCCAGGCAAGTGAAGAGAGGCATAATTTTTTGTGCTAACTTTAGAATGCAAATAAATGGAGAAGTGCACTTCCCTTTGAGCCCAAAATAATGCCATCTTTTTTTTCTAACTTTACATGAAGATAAAGAAATGAGGGTGCTCACATTAGCACTGATTTAGCAGTTAGACATGATTGGAGAAGGGGTGCCTTTTCTCTTTACAAAAACTACTCTAATTGGAATCCTAATGGTGTTGGGATGAAGGATAAAATGCATACTACCTACAACGATTATGACCTTTTGTCACTAGTACATTCAGTGGACACATCAATATCCAATGTTCTTCACATTCAACAAGTACTCTTGTATCATCCTTTCTTCATCTAATCTCCGAGTCAAAAGGCTATTGTTAAGCATCTTTGTAGGTCAACAAGGTTTGAAGCACTGGTACAATTATTGTAAGTCCCCTTTAGTTCCTTGGAACAAGTTTGTATATAAAATTTATCAAAATTATGTACTCAAGTCATCTCTAAATAATCGAGGTCTAATTGTATGGTTTGTGAAGATTCTTAATTGTTGGGAATTCATTTACATGGTGATTGTTGTCTTTTCTTTAGTGATTGAATTTTAGGATCTTTTTAATCAATAGGATCATATTTATAATTGTCTTGCTAGTTTTTGTCTATGACTCTATTCCATTACCCACTTAGCCCTGGCACCAATCATTCATGTATATCAAGATCAACTTTAAGCAAATTCCAACTGATTTTGTATGATAGTTCACACATTTTGAGAATTTGCTTGTTGATATGCAATCTTTTGATTGTAGATTTGTCTGTTGTTCTTGCTTATTTGAAGCCATAATTGGCAGATTCTAAGCTTTTGTTCAACAATGTTATATGAGGAGCACCCCCCTCAAATTAGCAAGTACTAATCCAGAAGTTAGAGGTTCATTGTTGGTGAGGGACAACAAACCTAGACTGTCTATTCAAAACCACTGATGGATGGGAGAATCAATGGAAATAGCCCTCGGCCATTGGCTAGAAGATCAAGATACAAGTTTTAAACATAAATATCTTCCTTTTTTTTAATTTGGGCACTATGTCTAGTAAGAAATGAAGCCATATTCAAAGAAAATCTAAGGATTCCCTCTCGAGTTTTTTACAGAGTTCAAAATGCCTTCAATGCATATGAGCAGCCAAGTAGATAGAAAAGGAGTAAAACATAGAGTTTTTGTTATGGTGCAGCACAAGGGAATCCTGAAGACGGTGGATCAGGGGGTATTCTTGTCCTTTTTAAGAAGACAATGGAGCAGGGGGTATTCTTGTTTTTTTTTAGTTTTCGATGGTGCAACTGAAGGGAATCTTGGAAACAGTGGAGCAAGGGGCATTCTTGTCCTTGTTTTTATTTTTTATGGTGCAGCAAAAGAGAATCCTGGAAAGAGTGGAGTAGGGGTAGTATTTTTATATCAGAGGGTCATTGGTGGCAGTTCACATGAAACTTAGGAGTTGGCACAAACAACAGGGAAAACATCATGGCAGCAAATCTATTATTGAAACTAGCTATGTGACAAATTCCAGGTGATTGGTGACTCCAAGTTGGATATTGGTTGGTTGTCATCTAATATCAGCAACAGTCATTAAAGCTAGAGGGGCTGATCAATACCACAAAGGAGATTGCGGGTTCTTTTGAAAGCATTGGTTTCATTCAGGCCATGAGGGAAAACAACTCTTCTGCAGATGGATTGTCAAAATTGGCTTTGTCTCTTCAACTAGGAATTCTATCTACTGAGGGGCACAGAGTAGGCAGAGCATTTAATGCATACAGAAACAGATTTTCTAATGCTTTGCTGCTTTTATGATTGATAGTAGATGTCATGTTTATGAGTGCTATATAGTATATAGACAGAAAAATATTGTGCTTCCTTTCGGATGTTGTTTGATTTTTCTAGACTTCATGAAATGGTCCAAGCCATCAATGGTGCCCCTAAAGGATATAGGAGCCCTGGGTATGACAAAGCTAGAACCTTTGTGGCAACACAAAAAACCTCTGTCATGTCTTCGACATGACCACAGGAAGATCTTTATGGTTACCCAACGAAACTGTGGGTAACATCTGGCTCCCACTTGGGGACAAGTGTTTGTCTTGGAAGCACTTGAGAATTCCAGAATCTCATTTTTTTTGTCGGTGAAACCATCCTTTCCCTTGTGCTTGATCATCGTTGAAAAAAAAGACACATCCAAGCATGAATGATCATATTCTGGAATTTCCATCAAAGGTGCATCGAACAATTGCTTCCCATCATTTTCTCTGCCTTAGGGAACAACCTCATGTTCATCAAAAGAAACGACAACACCATTTACATCAGCATGTCCACAAAGATCAGCGGCATGATTCCCAAGTTTATCACAATGATGACCAAAATTCAAGTTGTCACATTCACGGGCTCTGGTGAAATTGAGGTCTGCGGTAGGGCTGGAAACAAAGTTTGAAAAATGCTTTCCCATGACTTCCACAATCTCAAAGTCTTCTTTCGGAAATTGAATATCAACGCCATCATCATTTTTGAACAACTGCTCCTTTGCATGTTTGACAATGCCCTGATTGAGTTCTACCTTGGTACATGGAGAAAAGCATTTCGCTTCATCCAAGAGTTCTACTAAAATGCCAATAGCAGGGCGGTTCCATTGTGAGGCCCTTTTGCAGGCATCAACATTAGCTGATGATCTACTTCCTTCAACAATACAAAACTGACACACAACATGATGTCTATTTGCCCACATTTGAGATTGCATAAACCCAAAACATGAAGGGTGATGCATGTCCTTGCATTCTCCACAGTGAATCAAACTTTCAAAATTCCCTCTTGATTTCCCATAACAGTCCTTGGTGTCCATAATTGACATTCAGCCCTTCTGTAGATCTTTCTCTTTATTTATGATGGTTCTAGTGCAGTTTTTGTTGTTAGGGATAGAATCCAAGGTCCCATTGTTTTCATTTCCTACATACAAACCAGGGCTGCTTAATATGTAGTCATTTGTAGCCATAGCCTCATTGTATTCATTTTCCAAAGTGCCAGGGTCGCTACTGGGCTGATTTTCTGCAAAAAGATATTGGCCCAGACATGTCCATCCAAAATGATGCTCAAAAAACAAATCTCGTTGTTCTATTTCTATGTAATTTTCCCTTTCCTCATTATACCAAGGATCATCATCAATATTCTGCCAACTTGCTCAGTGCTCTGATTCTTTGCAGTCTTCGTCTTCCTCATCATACTGGGTTCCTGATTTGCCTCCTAGAACAACAATCTTTACTTCATTATCAATATTCTCAACAATTATGGAATCTGTTCTGGGGATGGGAGTACTCCTGGGCAGTCTATACGCCTTCTTACCCTAGTCTGAAATCAGGTCCGTGTTCAAAATTGGATCTGGGAAATTCTCTTTGACAATATCTTCATCATTACCACTGTGTGCCTTCAACAGGCCTGCAAAATGATCAAATTCATACTTCTCCTCCTGGTGATCATTATCAAATTTTGGTGCTCCATCAAAACATATGATGTATGATCTACCTCTACTCTGTCCAAAGTATAAATCCAGATTGAGGTACATGTCAAGGGTACTATTACATTGTCCTTCCAGCTTCCTTTGGGCAGAAAACAAACTTCCCCCGTCAAACATATTTCCTTCCGATTCTGCAGTATGTTCTTCAATTGAAAAGCCAATAAAATCATCAATATGATGCCCAATCTCCAAGATCATTAGAACTCTGTATGGCGATGTCTTCATAGTCTTCGAGGAGACCTTCATTCGTATGGCTAGCAATGACATTTCTTTCAAATTCTGGGCACAAAATTTTACTAACAACAGCAACATTATTAATAAATGTTGCCTCATCATCTTGGGAGATGTCAAGTGCTTCTTCTTCTTCCAAGAGGTTAATAGGGTGTTCTTCAAGTGCCACATCTTCATTCTCAGACATCTGCTCCTTGTCTAAAAAACCTTTGCAACTTGCTGGAATAGCAGTGCCGTCATCTCTTCACGAGAACCCAAAAGGTGATTCTCAAATTCTGGGCATAGACCTTCTTCTGGAGTAGACTCATTGTCATGATCTTGAAAATCAGCTGGAGGACTGTGGCGATTTTCCTCCGCATTTGGCATATCTTCTTCATCAGCCCGCCCTTCAATAACAACATTGCTGACATTGTGTGTCAGGCATTCCTCAAAGTTGTTGCTGCACTGTTCTTTTAGGACTGCAGTTCCCTCTTCTATGATGCCAGCATTGCTGCCCTCTTAAAACTCTGGGCTCAAAAGTTCCTCCTCAACAGCAGCAACATTATTCCCCAAATTGTCTCGATCAGGCTCCCTAAGTCCAAAGATCTGTTCTTCATATTCCTGTTGGGTAACAAACTCATCACCATGGTCTGAAGCATCAACCTGAAAATGCCCAGAGTCTACTAGGACACCAACACCATTATAGTCAGTTTCTTCAGCAGTGGTATAGGGCTGCCCCAGGGTATTTTCTTCAAAAACTCTCCATTCTTCTTCAGCTCTCTCCCTGAGTGGCTGGCAGCTTTCTTCATTTAGGACATCATCGCAATCATCCAAAACATGTAAATCTTTGGAGTCTGTTATGCTGACTGTTTGTTATGATATCAACAATATCATTTGTATGGCTGCATCATCATTACCTTCTTCATTACCTTCAAAATGGCCAAGAAGGCCCTCCTCTCGTACGACTGTCACTAGCTTATGATATGTATATTCAAAACCCTGATATTTTGGACCCCAACATTTGAGAAATTCTTCAACAAAGATTTTGAGGGAGGGGATGCTCTTTGGGCTGCAAGAGCGCCTAACCCAATCTTGTTGCTTTCATACCAATGAGCATACAAATGACCTTATCAATAGGTCCTCATGTCTTCCTTCGGATGTGGATGCATACCTTACTGGTGACAAGACATGCTTGACAACATGACAAGGATCATTGTTGAATCTTGGGAGATTCTTATCATATTTGGAGCAGGCTTATTTGGGTACCTTGGAATGTCCTTAATATCCAGAGTAGGGTACATTTCATGTAACTCCCAAGGAGCCATCTTTCATCATGTGCAAAATTTAACATGAGAGCTCAACAATAAATGAAATTATCGTACCTTATCACAATGGAGTCTCCAAGGTGAGTTGTAGATGCCTTCACAATGATGCTTGTCTCACCTTACAAGCACAAAGTCTTCAAAAATTTGTAAGAACAAGGTCTTCATTCTTCCAATGGAGTTGCCAGGAAAATATCTTCAAATTTGAAAACTCCTCCAATGTCATCTTCTGGGAAAATGGACTTTGTCCCCAACAACAACGCCAAAATGTTATCAAACAGATCCACACTTGTTGAGCTAAAGTCCGAAAGCTCAAGTGTAATCTTGCATATCCACACTTGTTGAGCTAAAGTCCAAAAGCTCAAGTGTAATCTTTCATAATTGAGAGGGAAGGCCATTGTAACCTCACTAATCCCTCTTTCACCTCTGGCTCAAGGGGAGATCCCTAGATTAAGATTGGCAGGACTTAGGGAAAGGATGCTTACAATGGAGAGTGAAGTCTAGGAAAAATGAGTTGGAGTAGCTTTAAAGTGTTTTGAGAGAAGTAATTGGAAGTCTGAAGGTCAGTGTCTTTTCATTGGGCAGATGGGGTCAAACGGGCAAAACTTGGAGGTTGAGCTAGATGAAGCAGAAGAGGTAGAGTCTACTCCCAGAGATGCCAACACGTTTGGGCCTTAGGTAAGACCTTGAGTTGGGCCTTTAGATTAGAATTTGAGGAGAAGGGATCTAGGGTGCAAACATGTTGGGCCCTAAATGCCCTTTCCCTCCTTGAGGGTTCATTTACATCAAGGATTAGATGTCTAAGGTTAAAACCCTAAGGTGCAAGCACATTTAGGCCTTAGTTTTCTAACCCTAGCGAGGACATCTCACAAGCTTGGACAAATAGAACCTTATGAGGAAGAGAAGCACTTATGTCTTCCTCCTAGGGTTTCAACAAGACAAAGAAACTTGGAACAAGATAGCAATTAACACCTTCAACATTAGCAAGAAACAAGAAATTGCAGCAAATTGCTTACTCCTTCCAAGTAGCCAAACCATTCAAACCCTAGTTGCATAGATATCCATCCAAGAGAACAATAACCATCCACAATCCACAAAAATAATCCTTCTCCAAAAATGCGCCCAAGTCTGAGATGTTCCATTAAAATTACAAAAATTTCAGACTTCACAATTGAAAGATCCCTTGAGTTGTGATGGTCCAAATGAAAGAAGATGCCTCTCTATTTATATGGAAAGGCTCAACCTCCTTTCAAAATAAAATAATAAATTTTAATCTAAATTTCCACTAATTCTGCCCATGGAGGGGCAAAAGGCCCTCTACAACAATTAAATAATCTAAACAAATACAAGTTGGGGGCATTCATGCCACATGTACAAAATACAAGGCGTATGAGCCCCAAAAGATGAGACACCTCCCCAAATAAAGGGAATGTGGAGGCTTTGGTGCAGCATCCAGCCTCCAAAGGCCCTTCAAAACTCTTCCTCATCCATGAAGTTAGCAAAACAAATTGCCAATGTGGACCCAAGGGCTTTGACGCTGGCCAATCTGTCCTTTTGAAATTACAAACCAATAGTGCCACATATCGAATTGATGGCCTCGTCATGTGGCCCAACTGCCTTTGCGATATATCCAGATGCGTTCAAATCCACCCAAGAAACATGTTTCGTGTTCATATCAGAATTTGCTTAGGGATGCCATGTCTATGACATTTGACCTCAATCTTGTCTCTAGTAACTCACAAATGGAAAACAAATTTCAGAAAATCCTATAGTCAGTCACTTAATAACAATTGTTCCAATATCAGCTGCTATTCCTTACACAAGTTTTGTTTGATTTTCTTAAATGACACGTTGCTTCTTAAAAATGTTGGCAAGTGCTTCCTCAGCTAAAGTTACAGTAAGTTTTCTAGAATCAGAATTATACCCCAAAACTCCAGCAGTTCTAACACTTTGACATGATTGTCCTGTGCATATGTCCCAGATTGAAGACTGAGAAGGGGTCAATCCATACATCAAAATATATATTGTTGCAGTCCCCAGGCGTTTTGATTGATCTGGTTTGCATTGAATGACACAAATTCCTTGAGTTTTGTCACGAGGAGTCCCTCATAGCCTCAAAACTTTCACCTGTTTCATTTTTCATGGTACTGTGGAAGTTTTGTGGCATCATTCTGGTTACACATTTGTTCAAGATCTGGCCTTATAAACATTTTCTTTTTAAATGCTTCTACCCAAGGTACCGTTTTCAAGCTCGACAAACATCTTTCCTCTGAACAAGGATGGTAAACAAAGCCTGCATCTTGGAGATTCTCAGGATAGCCCAAGGAAGGAATGCAAACTCCCGTTTAGTAAATTCCTCACTAGGAACGTGCAATTCCTTCTTGACTCGTTCTTTAACCTGTACTGAACTCAGATTACCCTTTTTTCACAAGGTCTAATATCAGTCATCTCTGCAAATTCAGCCTATTCACCTGACCTTCAATATTTGAGCAGGTACCCAACAAAGTGGTGGGTAACATCTGGCATAGGTTTACTTCTCTGCTCTTTATAATTCTAGTGCTCGGGATTCTTTGCTTTCAAATTGAGGATAAACTGGAGAAAACAGAATCCACCATACCCAGGCACAATTTAATCTTGTGTGGCAGCACAAAAAACCTCTGTCATGTCTTCGAGATGACCACATGAAGATCCTTATGGTTACCCCAAAAAACTGTGGGTAACACAAAGCAAAGGAGATCAAGCTATATAATACATCAACGAGTTCCAAAGTTTCATAATACATCAATGAGTGCCAGAGCTTCAACAAGGTTGGGCATTGTGGAGCTACTGCTGATCCTAATGAAGTGACCCATGATCAACTAATACAGGAAGGTTAGGCATTGGAGCTATAGCTAACCCTAATGAAGTCAGTCAGTAGAAGGATGTTTATATTTCATAAGGAAGCAAAAGGGATCAAGCTATCATACATCAATGAGTGCCAGAGCTTCAACAAGATAGTTGAAGTCTGTCCTCCATTTTACCGGTACTTGGCTAATGTTGTGTAATGCCAATAGTTTGTAGGAATTTCCAATTGCTTTTTAACACGATATTTTTCAAATTTGTAATAGTTATTCATTTCAAATGGATTATATAGTACAAGGCTTAAAACTTTCCCCTTCAAGCCTTTTCATGTATCAGTGTCTAACCCAACCCCTTAAGCTGCTCAGTGGATTGCACAACCACAACATCTGTCTCCTGTTGGAGGTGGAGATTAGTGCCCATATCCATTGTTTCCTCCATGGCTTACATCAGGAATGTTTCAAAAGATGCCAAATAGGAAGTGGGTGCCTTAACCCCCCTAACCTTGAGCCATCTAGATATCCGATAGTGGTCCCTCTACTTTTCAAAGTTGTAATAGTTATCAATTTCAAATGGATTATACAGTACAAGACTTAAAATTTTCCCCTTCAAGCCTTTTCATGTATCGGTACCTACTCCAACCCCTTCATCTGCTCACTGGACTGCACAACTGCAACATCTATCCCCTTTTAGAGGTGGAAATCATCGCCCATATCCATTGTTTCCTCCATGGATTACACTAGGAATGTTTTGAAAAATTCCAAATAGGAAGTGGGGTGCCTTACAGCCTCCCCAACCTTGAGCCCTCTAGATATCCGATAGTGGTTCCTCTACTTTCATATAACCTTGAAAGAGTTTCAAAGTTTTTTTTAATCCTTTAGAGAGTCAGAAAACTTTATTTGACACAATATAGGATGATGAAAGGGAGCCAACCAATTTGTATCGGTGGTGATTGTATTTCACCTCCACCTAATATGCAGGTTGTGATGCAGATACTGGTACACTTCCTTATGGAAGCTAGGATCAACTAGTACATGAAGGTTGTGTAGTGGAGCTACTTCTGATCCTAGTGAAGTTAGCCACTATTATGATGTTTATACTTCATATAGTAAGCAAAGGAGATCAAGCTATATACATCAATGAGTTCCATAGCTTCATCAAGGTTGGGCATTGGAGTTTCTATTGATCCTAATGAAGTGAGTGAGGGTCAACTAGTACAATAGGGTTGGGCATTGGAGTTATTGTTGATCCTAGTGAAGTGAGCTAGTATTATGATGTTTATACTTCATACAAGAAGCAAAAGAGATCAAGCTATAGTACATAAATGAGTGATATCCAGATCTAGATACATCATATATAGATCCAGATACATATCAACCCCATATCAGGGCAGTACTTGTATCCAAAACACGATATGGCATACTCCAGGCCCTACACAGGTGCATCTAGTAAAATATTGCACAATGTTAGAAGATTTTTCTCTGAGTTTTATTAACTCCCAATTATGGTGGCTCCAATTTTAAAGTTCCTTTCCCATTTCAATTTGAGTCCAGTGATTTACCCTGGTATGTAATCTTAACGTAGTTAACATATTAGGAAATTTCAAATATTCTATGTTATTTTATGATGCCATTGTCTATGAACGGACCAAAAAATTGGGGTATTACAATTCCTCCCATACACAGCCTCAAAAGAGGGCATCTTAACGGCGGAATGATAACCTTAACTATAAGATAATTCAGTTAGGTGCAAATACTCTTCCCAGGTTTCAGGTTTTTTCAGCACTATACATTCATAGCATATCTTCTAGTACCCTATTTAATATTTATATTCAACCATCTGTCTCGAGATGATAAGCAGTACTTAAGTTCAAATTAGTCCCTATTTCTTGAAAGAAGGATTGCCAAAATGAGGAAGTAAATCATGGGTTCCTATCTGAAATTATGATTTTCAAAACACCATGGAGACAAAAAAAATATTTAACAGATAGGTGGGCATTCTTGGAAGTAGTGGTTCAAGGACTNGCATACTCCAGGCCCTACACAGGTGCATCTAGTAAAATATTGCACAATGTTAGAAGATTTTTCTCTGAGTTTTATTAACTCCCAATTATGGTGGCTCCAATTTTAAAGTTCCTTTCCCATTTCAATTTGAGTCCAGTGATTTACCCTGGTATGTAATCTTAACGTAGTTAACATATTAGGAAATTTCAAATATTCTATGTTATTTTATGATGCCATTGTCTATGAACGGACCAAAAAATTGGGGTATTACAATTCCTCCCATACACAGCCTCAAAAGAGGGCATCTTAACGGCGGAATGATAACCTTAACTATAAGATAATTCAGTTAGGTGCAAATACTCTTCCCAGGTTTCAGGTTTTTTCAGCACTATACATTCATAGCATATCTTCTAGTACCCTATTTAATATTTATATTCAACCATCTGTCTCGAGATGATAAGCAGTACTTAAGTTCAAATTAGTCCCTATTTCTTGAAAGAAGGATTGCCAAAATGAGGAAGTAAATCATGGGTTCCTATCTGAAATTATGATTTTCAAAACACCATGGAGACAAAAAAAATATTTAACAGATAGGTGGGCATTCTTGGAAGTAGTGGTTCAAGGACTCAAATTGAGATAGGAAAGGAACTTTAACATTTGGCATCAGAGCTAGGTTTTGATCCTGCGACCTGTGGGTTATAGGCCCACGAAGCTTTTGTTGTGTCACTTTGATGTGCTATTTATACATAGTTCATATTTATTGCTTGTGCAAGATAACAACAAAAGGAGTAGTAGTATTCAACAAAAAAAAATTGGCATTCTGTACACTCAATTTCTTAATCAAATAAATGCCATATGTAAATCTCCATATGTGAATGGAAACCCAAAGGTGGTAAGAAAATAGTTCTGGCTTTGTAAATGTAGCTCCCACTTAAAACTCATATTTTCTCCAGAGATAAAATTCTCAGTCGGTCATGCAATTAATACCATGTCCATTTTCTACTTCT
Source organism: Picea sitchensis (assembly GCA_010110895.2). Taxonomy (NCBI): domain Eukaryota; kingdom Viridiplantae; phylum Streptophyta; class Pinopsida; order Pinales; family Pinaceae; genus Picea; species Picea sitchensis. The sequence continues at coordinate 13,065 of SNQJ01S0200889.1, read as the reverse complement.
TGCACTTTGGTATTTAAAGTCATCATGTCTTTGTTTCTTCACACATTTGTGCCACCCTCAAGCCATTGTTATGCAGACTTCTATCATTTAGTTTTGATGTAGTTCAGTCCCATGAAAGTCAATCACACAGCTACAAACAACCCTCTATTTCAAAGAGGAACCAAATAGCTTCTTTTGTGTAGTAGAATCTATATTAGCTTATCTACAAGGTGGATATTTAAGTTGTCATTTAATATTGCATTTTCTAGCTTACTAAACACTAAGACACCGAAGGATAGTAAATTTTAGTGATTTTGTTTGCACCGAAATGATATCTTCATACATGGTCAGATGACAGGAATATTATTGTAGAATCCTTTCCCTAATCAATGACATGCCAAGTTGTCCCGCAAATCTCACAACTGTGAAAGAAAACACCATTTTCATATGTACAGTTAGCACAGTTCCACACTAACCTTGCCACATGAGGCGCACTTGAACCTCAGGTGACCCAATGAACTCAAACTTGGGGGTCTCACCCATGGCACATACATATGGGGTAGTTGTAACTGAATTGCCATATGTGCAAGCATGGCAACTCCAAACCATGTTTATAGTTTCAGTAAGCTATTTTGAATCTCCATCCCTCATAGAATTAAGAAGGAAGAACTGTGACTTCAAATTGTTGTATAGTTGAGGCCCATGTGAATAAATAAAACCTACTAGGGTACCACACACAAAACCAGAGAAAGGTAGCAATGGACATAAGAAATATACAAAACCAATCTCCAATAAATATATTGCTGAAACGATCACTCTATACAGGTTCTGGAAAGGGGCACGTATAATGGATGTATACATTTCATAGTTGGTAGTCAAAATAAAGCTCAAAGCAAGCTGTAATCCAGATAGGCCAACTTGACAAAGAGAAAAACATATTTCTTCCCAAATGGAATAAGTATATAGTAATCAAAATTAGAGGCAAAAAATACCAATGTGTCTAACTCACCGGATAAATAATGAGCACCTATATAAGAAGAAATGCCCAGAGAGACTATTCCCGGTGTCTTCACCGATATTGAATAGAAGCAATTCCCAGAGAGACTATTCCTAGTGTCTTCACTGATATTGAATCTTGTTTCAGACAGTTTACAACTTTCTGTATAAGAAGCCATCCATTGGCTTCATCACCCTCTACCCTATTGATTTGATTTGGCATAAATATTGTTTTTTCCTCATTTTTTCACGTCTCTCTCCCCTGCCCATCCATTGCTGGATCAACAGAAACAAAAGGTCAAGGCCAACCAATGAATATCGAGTCTAAGGCCAACCAGCGAGACCATTTACATATACATGGGGAAAATAGTTCCTATTGAAAACCATGGACGAAATCAGTGCCATAAACCATTGATTTGAGGAGACGCGGGCGAATTATTTTCTCTAAAGCCTTGATTCAAGGATATGGAGGGTGATTCACTCAATAAAAAACACTGGATTCTAAAAAATCGAGGCGAATTGTAAATTTTGTTATGAAATTTCGAGGGCGAACCTTCTTTGCACCAGATTTTCCGATTTTTTTAATGGGACTAATGATCTACCATATATATTGTTTAATTTAATATTTGGGCTAAAATTTTTTATTTTCTTAAAAGCTATCTCAATTAAAATTAGCCCTCTTAAAAATTTAAACCCTAAAATTTCACACATTAGCGAAATTTCGCCCCTAAAATCATCTATGTTCATGGGGCTACAAGCCCACAGGTTGGATGCCAAGGGCCCGCAGTCCAGATGAGAGAAAGATAACTTGGATGGTCTTGATGATGACTTGGACGACCTAGCCCACCCATTTCTTGCCAAGCGATTTGCCTAGGAGGGCAAAAACGTCCCATTTTTTAGCATGACATCATGACTACTGGGGCTAGGGCTTGGTGGTGAAGTGCCACTCATTTGCACTTGAATGTTTTGAGGAGAAGAGGGTCTTCACCATGATGAGATCACCTAGATGCTTGACACGTGGCCTTAGTAGGCCCTTCCATACTTCTCCAACACCAACGTCCTCCTCAAAGTGGTAAAACGTTTCCTAAAGGGGTGACATCATCCTAGATTAGGGTTTAATTTGTGCAAAAGATGAAATTTTAAGTGAATTGTTTAATATTATTTTGTTAAGGGGGAAAGATTAGGGTTGTTGACCCCTAATCTTGTGTTTTACTCCTTATTTTGTGGACAAGCCATGTTGGCTAATTTTTGTATAAATAGAGATCATAAGATCTCATTTTACATCATAACTTTCTTCTCACAAGAGGACTTGGTCTGAAATTTAAGCCTCCTTGGCTATTTTAGCCCTTGTGCATTTGTGTATGGATGATTTTATGAATTGTCGGTGGAAGAAGGCCCAACGCTAGCTTTGGGTGATGCATTTCTAGCTCTTCTGGTGATTTGTCTTGGTATTTCTCTTGATCTTGGTATGGGTTTCTACTATTATGCTATCATTATTTCAAGTTCAAGTGTTTTATGCTAGGAGCTAGGTGGGAAAGTATAAGGGGATGCAACCTCTTAGCTTAAACCCTAGCTTAGAGAAACTTGTCTTGGGAAGTAAAAGGGCTTACACCCCCAAGGAGGTAGCTTCTCTAAGCTCCTTGTGACTCCATTAACCCAATATTAAAGGCACTAGTTGTAGATTTGTTGCAATGCAGATATAAAATTATTGCATTGGGAAACGTGAATTTCGGTCTTTTTACTTCTTGCAAAGGTGGATTGTCTTCCTTGTGCCTTGGGCACCTCATAGCCACTAGGGCGTCCTCATCTAAGGGCTACTTATTGTTGTTGTTACAAAATTGCATCTTCAGCCATTAGGGCTGCAGAAACCCTAACTTACTTGCTTTAATAACTCTTTAGTCAACCATTGGTTTTTGCTCAAAGTTTGCACACTTACTCTACTTGTCCTAGTACACTTTTTGGCAAAGTTTGAGGAGATTTCATTGGTTGATTTTCTTGCTGTAATACATTGAATGTTACAGCCATAAGGCTGATATAATTTGCTGCAGACAAGTGTTTACAACAGCCTTATCTTTTGTGCTAGAGTTTTGGCTCTTTCATCTTGAGTTTAGCTAGTCTTTCTCTTGTATTTTCTACTTGATCTCTAGCACTTATTGAACGACTTTTAATATCATTTATTTGCTGATATATACTGTTATCTACTGCTGCAAATTAGGGACACCAAACTTAACTTGCTAATCGAACTAACATATACTGTTGCGAAATGTCTTTTCTTGTGTCTCGGGCATGTACAATTATCCGGAAAAGCACTATAACTGTGGGGCAGCCATTACTTGACTTGCAAGGCATCTCTCCCTACCTTTCTTTCCATCTAGACTTGACCTCTAGGGGCTTCATTTCCACTACCCTCCATCTCCATCTCAATCCCCCTAGGGTCATCACGATCACCTCCCTAGAGTGACCTAGTCACCCTTAAAGTGCGGGACCTACATCGAGGTGACATTGGGTGTAGGATTCCCATAGTTGTAGCACTTGTTCTGTGGTTGGATCGGGCTTTTTCCAACCTACAACTTGTGCCATAACATTTTGGCGCCGTTGCTGAGGAGGATTTTGAATCCTTTTCGTACCCTAACGACACTTTGGTAAGCTATCCCAAAGCCTTTCCCTTAGCTTACCTCGTGACTCCACCCAAGGGACGTTCCCTTTCCACCCTTTTTGATGAGTTCATCTTGAAGCTCATCTGGCAACTCCACCTTCCACGAACCCACCTTTCCATCCTTTGATGATCCTTGATATCATCTGGCGACTCCATTAATGTGTCCTTTCAGTCAATGGAAATATGGCACCATGGGATGAACCCTCATCCATAAATTGCTATGCCTCGAAGAAGGAACTTTTTTAGATGGAAAAGGAAAAGGCGGTCAATAAGGCTGCTGAGGAAATGATGAATCACATAAGAGAATTATTTCCTTCTCTTGACGATGAAGAAGTATTCGAAGAAAAGACTAATAAAGAAAGTCATCAAGAAGAGAACACAATGAGTTGTGACCCTTTCGAAGACCTTGATGATACTTTATTTCACATCCTTGAAAGTGAAGAAGTGTCAGAGGAAACCTTGGATATGAAAGATCCTCTTGAAGAAAAGCAAGCAAAGAACTATGCACTCAGAATCAAGCCTCTTATGATGAAGAGGGGATGGAGGGGCTTGTCTATAAAAAGAAAGAAGAATTATGATGAAGTGCTGTTGAAATAATGTAACTGCGAAGAGCATTCTTATTATTTTGTTATTGGATTAAATCCCCATTGTGGATTAATCATGTCATTATTATTAT